>CBVK0102049097.1:0-11527 GCA_900067695.1 Picea abies
GGTATTTACCTCCACGTGTAAACCTGACGAGAATAGAATATTCCGGGAAGTAAGAAGAAACCCTAAGTAATTGATTAAGAACCCTAGAAGACAAGTCGGCTCAAGTGAATGATTTATATTAAGTTATTATTCTCCAAGAGTAGAAGTCAACCCAACTAAGTGAATTAGAGGAATATAAATAAAGGGCTCTTGACCTCATTTTTACACACACCTCACAACTGCAGTGGTGCGCAAGTTTGGAGAAGAGCTGCAATTGTAGCTCCTGAAATTAGCAGACTTTGGTTTTGGATGGGATTCTCTCTTGGTAACGGTTTGGACTTTATGCTTGGCCTCTTCTGGTTATTCTTGCTTGGTGCTCTATCCCTGAAGAGAGGTGTGCTATCTTGTTTGGTTATCTAGCCTAGGGTTTACTTCTGGAATGGTTCTTTATCAAGGTTAAGGTGCTCGAGGATGGATTCGGCCTATGGTTGGGTGACAATATTTCTATATTGTCTATGTTTAAATGAGCACATCCATTACTTTCTAAGAGTTTGGACAGCTAATAATCTCATGCTCTAAGATATCATAAACATGCTTCCAAGACTTAATGGCGTTCATAACTCACGGAGTTGTGTCTGATAAAATATCTACATTTGGATTGGAATCATCCCCTGATGCATCAAGCTTCCTTGCAGCTTTTTGTGGCGCCATAATCCTCGAGGAAATAAAATTATCCTGCCTGTAACAAGTGAAGTCTGTAATATTTTCACTAAATAAAAAACCACTAATCACAAATGGTAGAATGACTTTGAAATTTGAAGTGTTTTATTCATAAAGTCTATTGGTCTTTGTATAGTTCTACTGACAAACAATTTATTATAAACTTAATGGAATTTATTACCAGGTGATTCACAATCTTTATTGAAATCATTACCCTTAATCAATCATAAATGTAATTAATACTTTGACGGTTCGACATTCGAAATTTTTTGATGTGACAGGATGGAAATCTCCTGAAGTCCAAAACTGCGGAGTGATTAATTAATACTTAATCATTATTAACCTAAGTTATTAAATGTTTTATTATCTTTTTAAAACACTTTTTACTTTTTGTAATTACTTTGCCGCTTTGTGAACTCATTCTTCGTTAAAACTTCAGAAGGGAAATCTCCCAGAGTGACATGGCGGAGATGACATCATTCTTGATGATGAGTCAAGAAAAGAAAGGTGACACGTGTCACTTCAAAATGTATGAATCATATGACAGAAGTATTAAAAATAGGTGACATGTGTCATCCCAAGAAAATATTTTTAAATGAGGTGTGTCTCATGACTCGTCCATAAGTCTTTTAGGAATTTTTTCAAGGAACTATCTTCTGGATTTCAGGACTTCGAGGTTTTTTCCGTTTAGATTTCTTGGCACACCCAAAGCACGAAGCTCTGAAGCGATCGTTAAAGTTTTTCTTTTAAAACTCGGGCAGCTTCTACACTTTGGAGATCATTAGAACCGTTCAATCAACTTAGAATAACTCATCAATGAATGATATTGTAAGCGCCTTATTGATAAACAACAAGCATTGGATTTATTTTAAATCAAAAGGCAAGTTTCTAAGTTTTTTTTTTCTTTTTTGGGTAAAAATTTATTTCTAAGAGGCAAAAATAAAAGTTCAAAAGCTAAAAATTATCAGTGTTATAACATAGGCTCCATCTGGGGATTGTGGCTCCCTGTGAGGCGTGAAAAAACAGTAGACCAAGGGCCTTTATTGGGTAAATGGAATCATTATTTCTTTTTTGAAAAACATTTTCAAGTTTTATTAAAGAATTAATCATACATAGAAAAATGAACTTATCCAAATCTCAAAACCTTCAAAACATACTTAATGGTAGATCTCAAGTTAGGCTATTTAAAATTTCCTTTTCTTAAAATTGATTTTGAAATTGTTTAATATAATCAAAATAATTTTAACTAAAATATCAAGCTTCGATTGACTTTGTTCACTTCAAGGTTAAGAAGAAGTAACATATTTATTTAGGGAATCCCTAGTTGATTAGGATGTAAAAATCATTGGAAAGAGAACTAGATAACAGAGTATGATATATAGATATGTATGACAACCTTACAGATATCATAGATAATGCTTCACTGCCAGCGAGTCTTTTTAGTACCCCAGTGAAGTTATCTACTTCTCCCATTGAATTTCCTTTCACCACTTCAATTAACAAAATTGTGTTTCACTAAGATGAGGGAAATCGATATATGAATTTACTTTCATCATCTCTTTTGGACAAGATGGGGGAAATAAAATTATGAATTTTCTTTCACCATTTGTCTTAGTTATTTTAACATTTTGAAGTGGGGGAAATCAATATGTATGTAACATACAAGGGATGATATTTGTTTAAAATATTTAAACTGAAAAGAAGGTCCGTCAACAATTTTAAGAATACTCTGAAACTAACTTTCTTCCAATTTTCAATACACCTTCGCCTATAAGAATTTTTTTATGGGAATATTAATCTTTCAGAGGTCAACCTTGAGTGAATTAGTCAATTTAAAGTTCGATAGAAGAGCCAAAATTATCAGGATTAGCCTAGATATACTTTTTCAATTAAATCAAACGAACACAAATATTTTCACCTAATCTTGTTTTGAAAATATGTTTTTAAGTTTTTGGAGTCAAGGTAAGTTTCTTTATTTCTATGAAGACTAATAAAGGATAAAGAAAATTTGAAGTGGATAAGAACTTGGGGATATGAAAAAATAACCAAATCGAGGATTCAGAGGACCCGACACAAAATATCTTGATCCCACAAGAGTTTGTGTATTTTAGTTTAGATTTCTTTTGAGTTTATTTATTATCATTTTTATTTTTATTTCAAAGATGGATTTAGAATTTATCAGCATGACACTTTAATTTGTAACTTTAGACCTCTCTGATTTTTAGGTCAGGTGATGATATTATCATGAGAAAACTTCCTTCACATTCATTTCAAAAATAATTTTCTTGAAATTTTATTTGAACTATAAGAAGATTAGGGACTCATATCTTATTTTCCTTTTGAATTTTTAGCAAGGCAGATTATTAATTTATCACCTGTTTTTAGAGAAATCGAATGTTTGAGTGTCAAATTTTTTATTCAGCTTCATCTCTTGTTCAACACCATCTATTCTGCAAAAGGAATCAAATGCAAAATGTCAGAAAATCCTGTAAAATAGAGGCGATATGCGATACAAATGTTTTTATTTTTCATTTTAATGATGTCAAGCAATCATAAGCTTATTAAAAATATTTACAACAAATGATCAAACGACTCAAATAATTTACAAAAAGAAAAGAAAAATTGAAAATTAAAATAGCCAATGTCAATCTAATCTGATATATATAATGGAAATCTGAAATGTGACTATTGCATGAAATGTTTTAAATAACACCCGTTGATAGGAGCATCAAGAATTTCTCCATCAAGATTTTCTAGTGAGAATGAGTTTTTTCCCTCAACATCTTCAATTTTGAATGGTTTGAACCAGAGATGATCAAATTTTCCATGTTTCTGTGCATCTTCTTTTCTAGCCTCCCATTTTAAAACTAAATCGCCAAGAAGAAACTCCTTGTCTTTTGATTTTTTATTGAAAAGGGATTTCATATTATCCCGGTACTTTTGAATCTTATCATCCACTTCTACTTTGTTCTGCTGAACTTCTATGATTTGATTCATTCTTCTCATAACATCATTTGTCTCTTCATTTGCATCTTGCCAGAGTTTGATCATAGGAAGGGAAATATTGATAGGAAGGATAACGTCAATACCATAAACCAATTGGAAAGGTGACATACTTATATATTTTTTGGTGTCAATTCGGTTTTCCCATAAGGCATACTTTAAGTGAATATGCCAAGATTTTTTATTTTCTGTCATAAGGCATACTTTAAGTGAATATGCCAAGATTTTTTATTTTCTGTCAAAATGTTTTTTATTATAGTCATCAAGATCTTGTTAGATGATTTGGCCAACCCATTTCCTTGAGGATAATAAGATGTAGAATGACCTAAAACAATATTGTATTTATGACAGAAATTGATCATTTCCATAGATTTAAAATCCTAAGTGTTATCAATGACTATTTTTCGAGGACAACCAAATCTTGTTCGGATGTTTTCTTCCAAAAAGCTTTTACTACCGAATTTGTAGCATTCTGAGTTGGAATGGCTTCAACCCATTTCGTAAAGTAATCGGTAGCGGTTAGAATCCATCTATGTTGAGCACTTGATTGTGGATGGATCTCTCCAATGAACTCTAGGCCCCATTGTTGGAAAGGAGCTTCAACTTTTACTGGAATTAAAGGTAAGGTAGGGAGATTTTTCTTACCAACGAACAGTTGGCATCAATTGCAAGCTCTGACCCTTGCATTTACATCAGTAAATAACCTTGGCCAATAATATCCTGTCCTTAAAATATTGTAAGTTGTTTCTCTCTAGGCATGATGTCCTTTGCATACTCCATGAAATTCATGAATGACACCTTTTGTTTCATATTCTATTAGGCAACATAACAAGAAACCTAGAGGGTCTTTCCAATAAAACTTGCTATCAACAATGCAATACTTAATTGCATGTAATTTTAAATTTATTTCTTTAGAAGGAGTCATGTCATTTGGGCATTGAAGAGTAAGGAGTTATGTAACAATATCACGGTACCAGGAAGAGAAAGAAAACTTATCTTCAATCCTAATTATAGGTGCTTGATCATCAATTTCATCTATATCTAGAAGAGAATCATGTGATTCGAATTTATTTATTCCAAGTGCTCTGAAATTTGATTCAGCTAACAACCTTGCCAGACCTTGATCTTTCACTATCTTGGTTGGTTTCACTTCTAAATCAAACTCTTGAATTTTAGCCAACCATCTACCTCTCCTTCCATCACTATCTGGCTGAACCAATATGTCTTTAATTGCATTTGTTGGCACATAAGAAATTATTTTGGAGTGAAATCCATATATTCTGAAAGCCTTGAGAGCCTTCACCATTGCATAAGGTTGTTTTTCAAGTATATCATATCTTATCTCTGCATCCCTGAGGCTTTCGCTAAAAAATTCTATTAGTTGTGTGAATCCTTCTTCATTCTTTTGAAGGAGCACTACTGCAACAATATGTTCAGAAGCGAAAGAGAAAATTAAGAATTCATTTGTATAGTTCGGACTTGCCAATACTAGTGCTTCTCCTATATCTTTATTAACATGCTTGAAAGATGCCTTGGATTCTGTAGTCCATTTTACTTCGCTGTCCTTTTTTAGAATATCTGTAATCAATTTTATTATTTCAGCAAAGTTAGGAATAAATCTCCTCAAAAAATTGATCTTACCTAAAAAGGATTGAATCTCTTTTCTATTTCTAGGAATATTAATGAGGTCAATATCCTCAACTCGCTTAGGATCAACCTTGATTCCGTATTTTGAAACTACATGACCTAAAAGTTTACCTTCTTTCATAGCAAAGTGTGATTTTTTAGGGTTAAGTGACAAACTAAATTTTTTGCATTTTTCAAAAGTTTGTCTGAGGTGAATCAAATGTTCGGTATCGTAATTGGAAAAAACTGTCAGATCATCTAGATAAATAACAACAAATTTGTCTCTCTCACTGACGAACACGATATCCATTGTTCTCTGGAAAGTTTCTCTTGCATTCAGCAAACCAAAAGTCATTTTATCATACATAAAGGTTCCCCATGGAGTAGTAAATGTAGTATTTTCTCTATCATCTTCATGAACAATGATCTGATTATATCATGAGAAACCATCAATCATAGAAGTTTTCTTATCCCCTACTACCTTCTCTAAAATGTGGTCCATCTTTGGGAGCGGGTAGTTATCTTTAAGAGACGACCGATTTAAGTTCCTAAAATCAACGTAGAGTGTTATTTCAAAGTTTTTCTTTTTAACAAGGACCAAATTGGACACCCATTCAGAGTATATGGGGGGAACGATGATTTTTGTGTCAAGGATATTTTTAACCTCCCTTTGTATTACTAGCAGAAGAATTGGGTTTATTTGTCTAAGCTTTTTCCTTAAAGGTTTAATACCATGTTTTAAGGGAATCTTGTGTTCAATAGCATAAGTATCATAAGTTTTTAGAATATCATAAGACCATGAAAAAAAATATTTATACTATCTAAGTAACTCAATGTATTTACTCTTTATTTGGGCCGGAAGGTATTTTGATATTTTGACCATTTTGGGGTCTTCATCAGTTCCTACATTACAATCTTCAACTTCTTTGGGTTGAGGTCGCAAAGTAGACTTTAAAGGTATATCATCCTGGTCAAACAACCTTTCTAAGGGGATCGAGCCTCTGGGAATTTGATTGTTCTTAATTAAGAGCATGCGGTGATTAACAATTTTATCTTGGAACTTTTTTGGGTTCTCTCCTTCCTACATAATCCAAGCAGGATCATTCTGATTTTCTTGACAGTTTTATTATTTCAGCAAAGTTAGGAATAAATCTCCTCAAAAAATTGATCTTACCTAAAAAGGATTGAATCTCTTTTCTATTTCTAGGAATATTAATCAGGTCAATATCCTCAACTCGCTTAGGATCAACCTTGATTCCGTATTTTGAAATTACATGACCTAAAAGTTTACCTTCTTTCATAGCAAAGTGTGATTTTTTAGGGTTAAGTGACAAACTAAATTTTTTACATTTTTCAAAAGTTTGTCTGAGGTGAATCAAATGTTCGGTATCGTAATTGGAAAAAATTGTCAGATCATCTATATAAATAACAACAAATTTGTCTCTCTCACCGACGAACGCGATATCCATTGCTCTCTGGAAAGTTTCTCTTGCATTCAACAAACCAAAAGTCATTTTATCATACATAAAGGTTCCCCATGGAGTAGTAAATGTAGTATTTTCTCTATCATCTTCATGAACAATGATCTGATTATATCATGAGAAACCATCAATCATAGAAGTTTTCTTATCCCCTACTACCTTCTCTAAAATGTGGTCCATCTTTGGGAGCGGGTAGTTATCTTTAAGAGACGACTGATTTAAGTTCCTAAAATCAACGTAGAGTGTTATTTCAAAGTTTTTCTTTCTAACAAGGACCAAATTGGACACCCATTCAGAGTATATGGGGGGAACGATGATTTTTGTGTCATAGATATTTTTAACCTCCCTTTGTATTACTAGCAGAAGAATTGGGTTTATTTGTCTAAGCTTTTTCCTTAAAGGTTTAATACCATGTTTTAAGGGAATCTTGTGTTCAATAGCATAAGTATCATAAGTTTTTAGAATATCATAAGACCATGAAAAAAAATCTTTATACTATCTAAGTAACTCAATGTATTTACTCTTTATTTGGGCCGGAAGGTATTTTGATATTTTGACCATTTTGAGATATTCATTATTTCCTACATTAAAGTCTTCAACTTCTTCGGGTTGAGGTCACAAGGTAGAATTTAAAGGTATATCATCCTGGTCAAACAAACTTTCTAAGGGGATCAGGTCTTTGGGAATTTGATTGTTCTTAAGTAAGAGCATGCGGTGATTTTCAATTTTATCTTGGAACTTTTTTGGGTTCTCTCCTTCTCGCATAATCCAAGTAGGGTCATTTTGATTTTCTTGATCTATGTGGGTTTCAAAGAACTCATCAACCATTTCCAGGAACTGTTTGATATGTTTGTCATCTTCAAACACTTTCCAGTGCTAAACATTGTTCGTAAATTTACTCTTTATTTGGGCCGGAAGGTATTTTGATATTTTGACCATTTTGAGATATTCATTATTTCCTACATTAAAGTCTTCAACTTCTTCGGGTTGAGGTCACAAGGTAGAATTTAAAGGTATATCATCCTGGTCAAACAAACTTTCTAAGGGGATCAGGTCTTTGGGAATTTGATTGTTCTTAAGTAAGAGCATTTGGTGATTTTCAATTTTATCTTGGAACTTTTTTGGGTTCTCTCCTTCTCGCATAATCCAAGTAGGGTCATTTTGATTTTCTTGATCTATGTGGGTTTCAAAGAACTCATCAACCATTTCCAGGAACTGTTTGATATGTTTTTCGTCTTCAAACACTTTCCAGTGCTAAACATTGTTCATAATCGAAGGTCTATGCCTCATTTTGACATGATATTTCAGTTTCAAAACTGTAGGTGGTATGAAAGTCACAAAAAATTTAGCCAAAGAATCAACTTGTTGATTTTGCATTTTGGGAATAGAGTGAATATTAAAGGACGAGAAGAAATTATCTATAAGATCCTAGACACAATTTATGTATGATATCAATCTCAGATGCTTATCTTGATAATGTTGTTTTATTTGTTTTACAATGAGCTTGGCATCGCCATAAACTATCAGATGTTCGATTTTTAATTTTCTTGCAGCTTCTAATCCTAAAACTGAAGTTTCATATTCACATACATTATTGGTATAATCGACCTGCCATTGTAATCTATAAGAGAAAGGAATTCTTGCAGCTTCTAATCCTAAAACTAAAGCTTCATATTCACAGAAATTATTGGTATAATTGACCTCCCATTGTAATCTATAAGAGAAAGGAATAACATACTCATCACTTGGTGCCACGAATAAAACTCTATCTCCTGCTCCTTTGCAGGATGAAGCACCATCGAAGAATATTTTCCACATCCCTTCCCTGGTATTTATATTTTTCTTTGAAATTTCTATTTTTTTATTTTCTTACTCTATACATTCTTCAAAATTGTCATCTATGGATCATATACAATTTCCTAAGTCCTAATCAACAACATATACTAGGCAGTTATTAGGGTTTTGAGGGTCGCTTACAGTATAGGCCAGTCTAGTTTCTTTGTACAATCGAGTAAATTGTCCACCAAATTGGAATTGTAGCGTAGGTCATGTCTAGCTGAACTGATCCTCCTAACTTGGCACCCCGAGATCTGGATAGAAGCATGCCATACTTGGTAGGAATTTCAAAAACAACCACATCCATAAGGATAGTTTTCACAGGAACATGAGCAAGATTTACCACTAAATCTTTAATCATACCTAGACACTTAACCTTTCTAGAATCAAATGAGTATAAATCCTGATAAGTTCTGGTAATTTCAAGTCCCAATTTTTCCATGATTATATTAGGCATTAAATTATGTGAAGCTCATGAGTCTAACATGCAATTGTGAAGTAAATGATCATGCACAATTAGTGTAATATAGAAAGGAGCAACATAATCCTTACTACTTTCAATGTGTGGTCCAAACATCATTGTATGTTTTTCTTCCTGCAAATTGATAACACCAGCTTGACATTTAGCATCAGAAAAATTTATTTCTTTAGCGATTTGTTTTTTATAGATCGGGTTCCTAGCAAGCTCAACCAGAGGCATTGGAATTTTAATTTTATCAAGTTCACTCTCTAAATTGAAAGTCCCAATTGGTTTTTCAATTTCCCTGGTCTAAAATTCAGCTTCTGTATTTTCTGGCTTCTTAGTTTGTGTTGCTTTTGTTTCAACTTGCTTTGTTCAAGAAACTTGCGTCTCAGTTGATGGTTTTGTAATTGCTGCCTCATTTGCTTTGTTTCGTGATAAAATATTTTTCGGTGGAATACTTGTAGAAATTTTTTCTCTTGGCCTTAAATCATATTTATGTTGAAGCTCAACCATTATTGTGTCAATGAGACCTTTGTATGTAGAGTCCTCCAGATTGTTGATGTTTTCATCTTTATTAAACAGAGATCCCAGATCTATGGATTTCTCATAATATTGTTTGGTTAGGTGAGGCTCAAGATCGTCAATGCTGAGGTTGTTTAGATATTCCTCTAATTCCTCATAACCTTGCACCTCATCTCTTTGCATGAAATTCTCAGTTTTAAACAGAGCTTGAATCTTTTGATCCTCATTTTTTATTTTTCTTTATTGTATATGAGGATTAGGGTTTCTCCTGAATTGATTCCTAATGTATGGATTAGGTTTGGATTGCTCTATTTCCATCTTGGAAATTTTGTTTGATAAATCTTTAATTATTTTGGCCATCTCAGCCATTTTTTCCTCTGCAGACTTTCCAGATCCAGAGGGTCCTGCATGTTCTTTAAAATGCCTAGGTTCTCTGGCTCCCATCTCAACTTTAGTTTTCAACTTATCGGATGCCATTATATTGGATTCAATTTATATAGCATCATATTGCATCCCCGTTAAAGTAGTGGATCTTACTTCTCTCAAAAGTAGAGAGAAATCAGAATCAAAATCCCCTGCAAAAGTGACCTTTGCAGTTGATTGAGAAGGTTTAACTTTGGCTGGGATTTTGTGATAAAGATTATTAAATCTTTGGATAAATTCTAGGATTGATTCAAAAGTCTTCTTTCTTAAGGATCCAAATTCAGTTAAGTAATAAAGATGATCCTTTTTCTCGCCCCATTTCCTTAGGAAGAAAGTTTCCAGATTGTCATATGATCGTATAGAACCTACTGGAAGTCCTTTGAACCAAGTTCTTATCTATCATTCAAAAGTCTGCACTAACAGTATTGTGTAAATGTCCTCGTGCTCAATGCCGAGAATATTAGCAAATTGATTGAAAAAGGCTATATGTTTTGTTGTTGTTAGATACCCTTCTCCCATGAATTTGGGGAGGTTCTTCATGTAATTTTCAGGTAAATCATGAAGGACAACAGGAAGAACTAAGGAAGCATATATATCGATGACCTTGTAAAATATCCTAATAGGTTGATCTTCTCCACCAACCCTTACACCTCTGATACCTCTAGCACCAGTACCTCCAACACCGTCCATTGAAATTCTAGGAGACAGAACACGAGGACTAAATAGGAGATTTTCAAAAACTTCAAAACACTGATCTACTGAACTTTTGACTACTTCGGGAAGAGAAAGAATCGACTATGTACCAATGATAGTAGGGATTGATATGGATTCTTTATTTTCATTGGTAAAAATATCTATTAATGAAATAGGGATGGTCTGGTCAATCTCAAATTTTATTTTAGGATTAATTACTTCTGGAGTTTCTAGTTTAACTTCAGATTTGCTTGTTGATGGTTCTGCAAAATGAACTTGTTTAATTTTTTCTTTAAGACTTAGTTCTTCAGCAAGAATATTAACATTACCTTGTGTAATTATAGGTTGAAAGAACTTTCCTACTGATGCAACAGTTTGTCTGAGATATCCCCTTGGTTTTAAAAAATATTCAAGATTCAAAACTAGCGTAATCTGCTTTTCGTGTGGGTTTTTCCTAGTATTGTTTCGACCAAATGGCAGTTTTGTCTACGGTGGAGTCGTCGGGTGAAAGATGCAGCAAGCCTTATTCACATATTCAATCTTTGTTCACCATCAAAGACCAAAAATTTACCTTTTCATTCTCCCAGGGAAAAATGATTTTGTTTCTCCGTCCCTGGCAACGACACCAAAATGATGTTGTTCCTGAGATTGATTCTAAGGCTCAAAGAATAATGTAAGGCATCAAAGGTTTTAAATGAAATGTTTTTATGAGTGCTTTTTTCTACCTTCATTTTTTTGAGAAATAATATTTAAATGAAATTAATAATAAGACAATACAGAG
>CBVK0102049175.1:0-13439 GCA_900067695.1 Picea abies
AGTGCAACATATTCAAATGCTTCAAAAATCAGAGTGACACATACCATGATACTTGGCCTCATTACCTCATGGAGCAAGACCCACTACTAATTTAGGACCAAGCTGGTGGGATGGATTTTGTTGTTGATAAATGTGATGCACTGAAGAAAATATGGGCCCTCCAGGGACAAGCTCAAGTCGTATGTATCTCGGTACTCCATGTGTGGGACCTGTGGGCCTCGAGACATAATCTCCTTAGTTATCCCTAGGATAGGGGATAACAGTTCCAAAGTCTCATCCAAGGTGGACATTTGGATTCCAAGATAGAATGTCTTACTAGACCATGGTAAAATTCCTTCAAAAGGGGGCGCCCCCTTCAAATTAGCATCAAAATGTCAAATATGGGGTCTTGAAGGGATTTTTTTACTCTTCAAATGCAAGGTGTAAGCCTTAAATGATGGTGAAGTGGTCCTCCAAGGAATAATCCAACCAATGTCTAGCCTCTAAGTGTGGAACAACCTTATGGATTTAGTGAAAAAATGCCCAAGAATGGATGGCTCTTCTAGAAGTGTCCTTAAGTCCTCCAACAAAATCTCTAAGGTGAAATTGTGTCCATATCTCAAGCAAGGGACCCCCACAAATGATGGTAAGTGACCCTCCAAGTCAAATGACATCCACACATGCTAGAGTGGCTATAAGATAAGTCCTCCAAAGGGGTCGACCCTCAAAACAAGTAAAGACCAACTCCAAACATGATGAAGGAAGAGAGTGCTCAAGAATATTGAATGTGGCATGTCAAGAGGTGACCCATGCATGTGAACATAGCTCAAAATGCCTTGGATGATGTGACCAATGCCTTCAAAACCTTGAGTTGTCTCGATAATTATGAACTATATTGGGAACTGTGAAAATGCCCAAAAATATGCATGAAGTTAAAACCAATTCCATCCTCAAGCCCTAGGGTGCTCCAATCGTGATATAATCAACCAATATGCCATAAAATCCTCTATCTTATAAAGATGTATGAAACCAAGTAAGTTCTCTGGCTGTCCAAAGCTCATGAAATGCAAGGGCTAGTGAAGAAATTCATCGGGGTTACCTATGGAAAAATGAGGGGTAACAAAGATGATTGAGCATTATTAACATTCCACATGTTGAGGCCTTGAACCATGAATCCAATTTCTTGATTTGAGGATGAATTCCCACATTATATAAGATCTGGGAGGTTCCAAACCCTAGATCTAGGGTTCATTTCATATTTTGAGGGTGGCCTAGCTTCATGAAAAGTTATCTTTTGATAGAGCGCCTAGATTTCTTCCAAATCAACTTAGATCTATCAACTTTGAGGAGTTAGTTGTGGATCTATCAAATTTTATGAGTTGGTTGTGGATATATCAACTTGGAAGCCTTTGGAAGCTAGATGTTGCACCTTTGACTCATATTCTTCCTTCTTTGATGGGGATGTCCCACTCTCTTGGGAATATGTTTGTTGGAGACCTATACCATTGTGGCCTTCACCACTTCATTATTTTATGTATAGATGAATAATTATTTGGAGGAAATGATTCTTTACTCCTCCCTATTCTATATCTAGGGTTTTCATATGAGAAACTATTATTTTATTGTAAAGGAAGTTGGATAGACTCTGTTACCACCTAAACTAGCAGTTGATGGAGGGTGTTATTGTGGATAAAATGAACATGAGAAATGCACCACTATCACCTTATCAAAATATTCCCTTAACTTTAGGCCAGATCCTTGAAGCCTCGGGGGGTATCCCAATCCTTAGAAACAACTTGTAGAGTACAAGTCACTTCCAACTACACACCTCAATACATATTAGATAGACTAGTGCCTTTGTAGCAAAATGCATTTAAGATATTCAACCAAAAGTTGGAGAAATAAATACTAGAATACAAAGAGGGTTAGGAGATAATTAAAAAAATTTTGAGATCTGAAATAAATATATTACAACAGAAGTATAAATCAACACCAAGAAATCACTCTCCAGATGAAGAGAAAATGTACCTTTAACCTCTCAAGAGTTAGATCTAATTGAAAAAATCAAGAGTAAATGATATACCTAAGTTATAAATTGATTGTATGATGTAAATTGGACTAGCTTGCTGTTGTCCAACAATTTCGTAATCTGATTTAGGATTTAAAAATAACGTAGAGAATGCATATTTTTGGTGAGGAAAAGCACCCCAAGTGTGTCTAAAAGCACTTAGAATGATGAGCCTTGGTTTATTTAGCTAGGGAAATGAATAAATATTAAAAAAAACCCAACAATGATTAAATCTAAGTACAAATGATTAATAACAATGAAATTAGCTCAAACTTGCAAAAATAGAGGGTGAATCCCTTTAGGGTTTCACCAAAAATCTCCAAAATGAAATACAACAACAATGAACCACTTAAAAGATGGATTTCACTGTTAGAATGCATTATATATTCTTTACAAACAATCCAAAAGTGAAATATGAGCCAGAGTAGGGCTATAATGCATCTTTAAGCGTTAAACCCTAGCTTTAGGGTTTCACCAATGCTGATTTTTATTGTTGTAATTTAATTTCCAGAATTCGTAAACATCTTAAATAAGCAACAAAATATTAGATACAAACCTTGAAGAACAATACCAATAGGGCCGAATTTCCTTCTTGGGGTTAGAAATTAACAATGAAGCATAAACCTACGGATGGAAGTATCTATAAAATGAAAGTAAATTGTTAGCTTTACTCTAGACAACAGAATACATATTTTTGAAGGTTTTTCTTTTGTATATTTTTGTATTTTATATGACAAGAAAGTAAAATAATTGAATTTTTAGGGTTTTAATGGTTAGTTGTTGGAGTTAAGCTCAAATCCTTGTCTCCACTTAGGGCTTATGGGGTCAAGAAGGATGCCCTTCTAAGAATTGCTTATCCACATTTATGGATTAAAATGAGACTAGGGCCACAAGACCAGTGGTCTCTTGTCTAAGCAAGACAAACCATGAAAACCAAGGTGCTACAAGAAGGGTTTCCCCAAGGGAATATCCTTCACCAACAAGATCAACAAAATAATTGAAAAGAATACTTAAAACTCTTGCCAAGGAATATAAAACTAATCAAGTCAAGAGATAACCACTTACCAAACCGTTTTAGGGAAGAAGGAAGAAATACAAACCCTAAACGTCCTCCCTCAAGTAGTTGATAACTCCTCAATGAATCAATCTTGCTAGTTTTTGTACAATCTTGAATCATTTCACAATAGCCTTTAAAAATACCAAGAAGAATAACCAAGAAAGTTAAATCTCCAAGAATTGACACCAAGAAAACACCAAGTAAAGATCTTCTGTTAAATGGCTCCAATAATGATCTCCAACAGTTCACAACAATTTGGAATGAGAAGAGTGCCTTTATTTATAGACGAGGCTCACAACTCCTCCCCATTATTTATTCCCTAAATTAATCCTAAGGAAATAAAATAAAAGTGACTTGTCATCCACATAATTTGGAGACTAAGTAAAATTACAATTAAATGATGGTTTACATGCTATAAACTCTCATAAAAGGGGACAACTTCCACAAAATGTGCTCGAAGAATACTCAAATAATGTCCATAAATCCTCAAAATATGTTTCCAAATCATGAACATGTCCATACCTAAGGTCAAGGCACCTCCATGAAGCATGGGAGTGACCCTNNNCCATACCTAAGGTCAAGGCACCTCCATGAAGCATGGGAGTGACCCTCCAAGTGAAACAATGGGTCATAAAACCCCCAACAACAAGAATGAGGTCAAGATTCTAAGAGGGTCGATTTGGATCCAAGGTACAACGTTCCATCAAAAGTGACTGTGGGAGGCCTCTAAATATGGAAAGGAAGGATCCTTGACCAACATAGCTCCAATGTCCTCCTTCAAGCAAGGGGATGGCCTTATGCCAAGTCAAATAAAGCCCTTCTAGGTGGACGACTTCTTCCATTTTTTCAACAAGTAATCAAAAGTATGATAAAAAACCCCTCCACATAAAAAGGGATGAGTTCCATGCCATCATCTTCAAGTGAAAATTCACTTAAGTTACCTCCACATCATCCAAGTGGCTAAAAATAAACCCCATGAGTGTCATAAAGTGCCCCAAGAGAGGCTGACTCTCCTTTACTGAAGAAAATGATTTGAAAAAGTTCCAAAGGAGGGGGGCGTTTTGGTATCTGACACATGGCTAGTGTAGAGGAGGCCCATGTGGAGGTAAACAACCCATCTGTTCCTCTGAGAGTGTGACCAATGCCTCAAAATCTATGATATGCCTTGAAAATCATGAAACTGGATAATCATGTGGAGAATCATCTCGAAAGGACCATGACCAAAGTGTGGTACGTACATAAGAAAGAGAGGGTCCATGTGGGGTAAAATAATGTGTGTTAAACCATGGGTGTGACAACTCTCACAAATCACAATCACCTTTTACATAGAAAAGAGTAAGTGAATAGTTTGGGCCTTGTAAATCAAGCATCCTAGTAGATCCACTTTAGAATTCCCGCATACCTACCTAGGACATACATTCTTGACTTTAGAGGGAGATACCACCTCCAAGGGGTAGTCGGCCGGAGCAATAAAACCAAGCACCCTGAGAATGGGGACTAAAGGAACATGCCATGACCGTCTACCTGAGGGGATCTGGGTAACCTCTAACCAACACTTGTACATCAAGTCATCCCATCGTGGCCACATAAAAATAAATCATCACACTTTGGGCCATCAGAATGGTCACATCTTGTGAAAAAATGTAGGGTACACTGCAGAGAATATGAGGTGTAACAGACTCTATATAAAGAGTATCCCTTCCTCATTTGTACGCATGGTTCGTAACATATCTTTCTTGGAGCATATGTGATGTATAAGGGCTCTATCTTTGTGGGATTTGGTGTCAATTATTGAATCTCTTCTATCTTGGTTTCTATTTGATGCATAAATATTTATTGTGAATGCTCAAGTCTTCTACAAGATAACAAGATCGATCAGTTGAAGGGTAAATTCTACCACTTTGAAGGAAGACGTTTTGAGGTAACTCCTCTCCTTCTTCCTTTGTTAGTTTCATAATTATTTGATTCCTTGTTTTGTCTATCCATTTAGGAACCCTAGTAGGGTATTGAGTACATTTATCAATCTATAGTCAATCTTTTTGGTGAAGGTGCTCCCTTGAGGACCCCTTCTTGTAGGGGCTCAATCTTCATTGCTTGTCTTGATTAGATAAGATATTATTTTGTCCTTTGGCTCTAGTCTCCTCATCTTAATCCTAAGATAAAATAGACCAATTTTGAAGAGGTTTTTTTTCCTTGACCCCATAAGCCCCCTTTGATTCACCTTGACTCCATTTCCCTTGTTGGATTTGGCACTAATATATGATCTCTTCCATCACCTCTTTTATATCCGAAAAAAATACCAAAAACATTGTTTTACTAAAGCTACTCTCACTTCACCTTGTGCCTCATTACTTATCTTTAGTAATCCTACTAGGCATGCCCCCCTTGAACAAGAGGAGAGCTAGCCTAAAGTGAAGATGATAGGTTTCTTAGGTGATAGTGTTGATCATCCTAGTAGTTCCCTCTTGGGTAGTTCCTTATGGATTAATGTTGTTATCATCAAATACAATTTGTAAGGTAATAGGCCCGTAACCCCTCTTGGGGAGGGCACCCCAATTCTTGAGATGTGTATAAATACACACTCAAGTATCATTTGTAAATCATAATAGTGAGTTATTTCCCTCTCTACAAGTTTTTAACATTGTGGATATCATATACTATTTCTCCCTCATACTACCTTGGTGTGATTTTTATGCTTGGTTATCTCTCTATAGAGATCTTATGGTATCTTACTCTAGTGAACCTATGGCTTATCTCTAGTGCACTTACTCTTTATCAAGTGTCATTTTATCACATTTATTGCAGGATTTAGGTTTTATCGGTCGTTCCATTCGATCTTTTCTTTATCTTGTGATCTCAACATGGTCTCAAAGTACTATGAACCTCAAGCTCCTACTCCATTTGCCTCTAGTTAGGGTATTTCTTCGCTGTTCAGGCTAGTATCTTCTAAGTTTCAGACCTTGCATGTGGAAGAAACCTAACTTGAGGAGTATTAGGGATTTTTTTGTGTTATAATATGCTGGAAAAGGGAATCTCATTTAGGAATTTTTTGTGTTACAATTTGTTGGAAAAGGGCACCTCATTTAGGGATTTTTTTACCCTGTTTTATGCATTTTTTTGCGACTTATTGCACAAGATTGAAGTGCCAAGTATTAGGGAATCCTTATTGTTTTATTTTATGGAATTTTCTTGGATAGATCCCTAATATTCTTCATTTGTTGCATGACCTCCACGCCACTACACTACTTTTTCTGGGCCATTCATTATTTTGGTGTTTTTCTAGAACAAATTTATTGTGAGTGTTTTATTGTTGATTTAGTATGATGTTTAGTATATTTCACCCTTAAAAAAATGCTTTAACATTGTATCATCCTAGAACCTTGTACACCCTCCATATTTTTGTGCATTGTACAGAGGATCTAGAGATTTTTTTCCATTGGCATTGCCCTAAGGGCTACAGAACTAGAGTTTCAATATCTTATTTTTTCAACAACTAATCCAGATATTTTTGGCTAGTGGCATTACCCTAAGGGCTACACAACTAGGATTTCCAAATTCGATTTTTTTCAATAGTTGATCCAGAGAATTTTGGCTAGTGGCATTTCTCCAAGGGTTGCAGAACTAGAGTCAGATCTGATTTTTTCCAGTAGTTGCCTAGATATTTTTGGTTAATAGCATTTCCCTAAGCATTGCAGAAGTAAGGTTATAAACCATCTCTTCCTTTAGGTTTTAAACCATCTTTCAAACCCAACGTTATTTACTTGTTCAATTTGCAGAAAACAATTCTCTCTATAGGGTTACCTTTAGTTAAGGCTTGTGCTATCCTAATGTGGATTTAATATATCAAAGGTTTTTTGGTAAAAACTGGTACTATTTATTCCTTCATTGGGTATAATCAAGGTGATTTTTGCAGACTTATTTGCACCATCTTTGAACAAAATGGTATCAAAGTGGATGTAATCCCAATTACATCGAGCTACTTATGATATTTGGGTTTATTAGATAAAGAGTAAACTTATATGCATTCTCTTTCATAAGGAGATGCATGCCTCCAAGTCTTGCATAATTTGTCTTTAGATAATTGAAGAACCTGCAAGAGTAACAATTTGCAACAAGGACCTTTTAGATGATATTTACTTTCTTTAGCACAAGGGTTTGTGGATGCATATGGAAAAAACCCTTATATAACACACCCGATCCCTAAATACTCTTTTAAGGGGTGGGGCATCATAATTTCATTTTTCCTAACTATCTCAAAACCTAATTCTAGGATCTCCATTGGCTTCTGCTCGCCAGGAGCTTTCTAACATTCACCACCATACTGAAATTTAGTTTCTTGTTTGCAAGTCATTGCCTCCCAAAGCTCTTCAGGCATTATTATTCAAGGGCCACATGGGTCCATATAATACTTATCATCCATAATTCCCCAAAGTCTCAGAGCTCCCAACACTCCTATATCTATGGCAGAGATCCATCCATCGATAAATCCAATGGCATATCTTTCCCCTCGTTAAGGAATACGCTAAGGATAATTCGATGTTCAGTGCTTTGGAACTGAGCACCCCTTTTCTGTCTATGCATGAAATCTCTCGGAATCACAAACTTCTGAAGTCTTGTAAGCTTTCCATGTGGCTCCGACCTTCAAGCCTTTCAGTCTCTCTACAATACTACACCCCAAATCCTTTGGAGTCTCAAAGTCCTGGAGTCCCAAAGTCTCAGTCACTTCACCAACCACTTTGGTCAGGCAGGCATGTACCAGGGGCTGACACGTAGCAAGGGCCATGGGTGACATGTTCCCTCATCAGGGGGGTGACACATGTCACACTCTAATAGGCATAAGGAATATGCAAAAGGTCCATATTCCAGTGACACGTGGCACCTTAGTTGAGGGTCCACGTCACCCTGGATGACGTTAGTGAGCCACGTCGACCCAAACAAACAACCTTCTACATCCTTCAGATATCACGGTTAAGATCTGTCCATGTAGATCCATATATCCACAAATCTCATTTCTTCGCAACTCCGGGCTTCAGATCTTATCAACACACCACATCTCAAATCCCTCAAAGTGTCAAATCTCCGAGCTATAGGATATGGCGCCATGCATCCCCTACCTATAAATGATCGATATTTACTCTGTTGTTCACGACTTCGGGAGTCTTCACACTTTGAGGACTCTCATCCAAGTTCCTCCAAAGTGTCAAGTCTCTGAACTCCTTAAGGGTCCACCCTCGCATGTGGTGACTTACTAGATATGAAGGAAAATACAGGTGGGTGCCTCGTGCTCCTCTCGCTAGATGGACCAAGCAGTGAGTGCTAGGTATAATATGCAGACGATGCAGTGATGACATGTGGCCCCTTCATAGGGTGACATGTGTCATGTGTTAATGGGCACATAGGGTCTGTAATACGTGCAAATCCAAGCGCCACCTTGCACATAAAACATGGGTCCATGTCACCCTGGGTGACATCAGCACGTCACATTACCTCAGACTGACAACCTTCCAAATCCTCTGATCTGACGGTCAATATGCGTCCACGTAGTCCTCGGGATCTACGACCTCCGTCGCTTCACAACTTCGGTGTTCGGGGGTTTCATGGTGCAATTATCTCCTTACTCCCGAAGTAGGTCAAAGCCGAATTGACCATGGGGTAGATCCAATGGTCATGAGTGGTCGTGAAGCTCCTCTGTATTGATGGCTCTCGTTAATTTGTGACTCCGAGATTCGATAGTTTTGGTGTGTAGTTTCTAGCTTCCTCCCAAAGTGATAAGTCCCCAAACTACAAGATCCAGTGACATGTGTCCTTAATGATGGATGAATAATATGGAATCCTGACTTTGGTGCTCCGACGAAGTGCATATTCACCAACAGGTCAAACCCTCCCGGATATACTCGATCCGTGGAGACGTGTCCTGGTGGATGGATGGTTAAGAGGGGTTCTCAACTGAGTCCCCAGATCGACGATTGAGAAGGATCCTGAAGGATTTGAGGATCGATGGTCCACTTTACTTCATAAATTCGGCATTCGGGAGTTTTGGGGGTACAACACCTTTGTTCTCCTGAAGCGGTCAACATTGGAACTGACCTCGGCATAGATCTAACGGTTAGTGAAATTCCCAAGTGTCCTTAGATCTATGGCCCGTGTTTCTCCATGACCAGTAAGTGGATTGAACTTTAATGGGGGATGAGTCCCACGGTAACGGGTAAATTAACTCCATCTATAGGTCCATCGTCAAGCCACCGACTCGATAGGTCATCTTCTACCCCTTAAGGTCCTCTAATAATATTTTTATACGACTCGTGCATGAGCCTAAGTAGGCCAAGTGTTGTTGCTATGCTCTGATACCATTTTGTAACAAACCTGACTCCTAAATACTCTTTTAAGGGGTGGGGAATCATACTTTCGTTTTCTTAAACCATGTCACATCCTCTTTCCGGGATCTCCATCACGTTCTACTCATTCAGAGCTTTCCAACCACTATCCTCATGCTCAAAACTGAGCTCAGGATTGGAAGAAATGCCCTTCCACAGTCCTTCGGGCACTTGTTGGTCAAGGGCCACATGGCTTCTACGTGGATCTGATTCTTACGTATCATCTCGAGTTTTCCTAAATCTTGAAGCTTCCAATGATCCTAAACCTATGGCGGAAGTCCATCCACCAATAAACCCACGATGGATCGCCCTCCACATCAACACATATGCTTAATGATAATTCAACATTCGATTCTTCGACATTTAGTGCCCCTTTTCTATCTACGCACGAAACCTCCGGAGTACCGAACTCCCGAAGTCTCTTGAGCTTGCCACACGACTCCGAGCTTCGGGTCCTTTGGTCTCTCTACAACACTACACCCTAACTCTTCCGAAGCTCCTATCTCTCGAACTTCTAAAACACTGCCACATAGCTCTGACCTTTCCAACTTATCCTTGACACCATGCTCCAAACCTCTGGAGTTCCGAAGTCCTGGACTCCCGGACACATCACCAATCAATTTCGCCAGGCAGACACATACCAGAGGCTAACACGTAGCAAGGGCCAAGGGTGACACATGCCCTCATTAGGGGGTGACACGTGTCATGCTCTAATAGGCATAAGGGGTCTGCAAAATGTCCATATCCCGGTGACACATGGCACCTTGGTTGCGGGTCCATGTCACCCTGGATGACGTCAGTGAGCCACGTCGACCCCAGAAAAATAGTCTTCTAACATCCTTTAGATCTCATGGTCAAGATCTATCAACATAGATCCATAGATCCACGACTCTCGTTGCTTCACAACTCCAGGCTTCAGAGCTTATCAACTCACTACATCACGAATCCCCCGGAGGGTTAAGTCTCTGGACTATAAGATCTGGCGCCACATGTCCTCTACTTGTCAACAATTGAGATTTACTTTTCCGTTCGTGACTTCGGGAATCTTCACACTTTGAAGACTCTCGGCCAAGTTCCTACGAAGTGCCAAGTCTCTGGACCATAGGATTTCCTGCCATGTCGCCTCTCATCTAACAACTCTGGTCCAATGGACGACATTTGAGAGGGGACAAGAGGGGGCCATGTGTCGCTCCACGATGTGTCCTGGTTGGTTGAGCAGTTAAGAAGGGTTCTTGACGAAGTTATTAGATTGGCGATTGAGAAGGATCCCGAGGGATCCGAGGATAGATGGTCCATGTCACTTCATAAATTTGGCCTTTGGGATTTTTGGAGGTGCAACTCCTTTGTTCTCCCGGAGCAGTCAATGTCAGACTAACCTCAGAGTAGATATAACGGTTAGGGAAATTCCCGAGTGTCCTTAGATCTACGATCCGCGTCGCTTCATGAATGGTAAGTGGATCAGAGTTTAACGGAAGGACGAGTCCTATGGTAACAGGTAAATGACTGCCAACTATCGGTCCACCGTCAAGCCATCGACTCGACAGGTCGTCTTCGACATAGTTTGTTCTTTGCAATACTTCTTTCCCAGGGTTCCGGACTCCCGGAGTCCCGAACACTTATCCCCCTACGAACTTAACACAAGGTTCTTAGGCCTTGGTTACTTGGAGCTTTGTCAAGCCCCAAAGACTACAATCATACCTCTTGGCTAAGATTTGGTTAAGGTCGCAACACCCCAGAGCTCTGAACTCCCGGAGTTCTAAAGCCAAAAAGGCTTAGCTCCTTTCAGCTAGCACATGGTTCCCATACCTTGGTCATATGGGCCCTCTAATGAGTCTCGGGTTGTAAGCTCAACTCTTAGTCGAGATTTGGTTAAGGTCATGGGCACGAGCCTATGGTCTCTTAGTCTACTAGCTTGAAGGAAGTACCTTCAAATTCACAGAACTTAAGTTCCAAAACCAGGCAAGGTATTTTCAAACCAGCCCAAAAACTAAACTTGTTACCTTACACCCATTCAAAAAAAAATACTTACAAAAGAGCAGTTAGGCATTATAATATTTAATTTCATGAGAGTCACAAAGAATCACCTCATAGACATTCAAATCATACATTCCAATTTAAGTGCACATGAAATAAGAAGTACTTATATATTACAAGATATAGCCAACCAACTGACTGTGGGTGTTCAGCTTTCCATATAACCATAGGCTCAGAGACATTCATTCTTAGAGCTCTGGCCACCCCTGTGCCAAGCCATGATATTACTAGGGAACTTATGTTGTTTCTTAGAGATCCTCTCTTGTCACAAAAACCCTGTGAGGTTTATCATATGCTTCCTCAACATCAAGCTCACGACCTTCCTCTTTTCTTTTGCATATTTGGGTCGTGCATTCCCCTCTATGCATGCGCTCTTGTCTGGTGTCTCTCCTGCTCTCTACAGAGCCTCACACACCTCTCCTTGAACTATCTGCGAGTGTATATCTTCTGTCTACATTTCCCAGGATGGTTCTTGACCTATCTTGTTCCTTATGTCAGAAGGAAACTCAGGTTAGCCTGGGTCTGCAGGACTTTGTGGTACTTCGGGCTGACAACCTCCTGTCTCCTCAGTCAGACCATGCTTCCATTCATCGGGGTGGTTGATTATTCAACCATCAGTCCTTCCTTCATTAACTAATTCCTCTCCTTGGGATACAGAGGGGGTTTGTTATTCCCAACAAGGGTAAATTTGGGGTCATTTGACATTATGAACCCTCTCTTATAGTTTCCCCATTATTTCCTCTAGTGATATCATGGCCAGTACTTCAAGGCTTCACCCCCACAGTTAGTTATATACACTTAAAACAATAATACATTTACATTGTTCCCATGCCATAGCATGTTGATCATAATTAATGATTAATTACAAGTTGGGGAAATAGGGATGTTACAATCCCCTCCCCTGAAAAGGAACACTGTCCTCGATGTTCTTTCTTAGTAACGCCTGTCATGCCTTTGTCGTTCAGTCGCTTCAGAAATATTGATCCTCTTTCTTGGTTAGGTCCTTTACAGGATTTTGGTCTTCATTATCCGCCTTCACTAATTCTTGGACATCAAGCACATTAACCACAATTTTCATGCGAAAACATATTACTGTTGTATAAAATTCAAGAAAAAATTCATAACTTAGCAAAATAATCATCTGTGTAGTTCGTGGATTTGTATCCACATGGTTGTCTTGCTATCACATATCCCATTTTGTGCATGATCCCATTCAATAGTGTATAAGAATTACCAAAGTCTCCTCTTCCTTGCGGTCACTCACCTTCTAGGCCTAGACTCAGGCATTCCCTTCTCTGCTATACAGTTCCTTGGGCGATCCATCTTGCCTTGCCAAGGATTTCTCGCACAATAAGAATTTCAGAGACTTCATTGATCCTTATAGTCAATGAGTCCCTCTGACTTTCTTTGCTGAGGCATCCCTCCGACCTACATTACCACAACACAACATATTCCAGGTGATCATGGCTTAACACATGGTTCTTTTGTCCCACTCAGTGAATTTTTCATGCTTTCTAGCTTGACAACCTTCATCTTTCCTCCCTAGACAGATCTTTTTCATCTCACTTGTATCACAGGTATACAAAAGTTATGAGATATTATCATCAATTTCAAATTCATAATTTTCTTGCAAATATGTTACCCACATATTTCCACATTCCACATTTATTTTCAGATCTGTTCCGCACATGAACCAGATTTTCCAGTATGGGACCTTCTTCTCCATAGTAGTTAGCTCAGCAGGCAATTGGTCTTCCTTATGGAATTACAATATTTCCATATCCAAGACCATTTTATTCCTGCAATTTCCACATTCCTCAACCAAACAAATTGTTAGTTTTCATGCACTTTATATTTTCAAAACTATGCCGACCAATAGTCCAAGTTATTTTCATCTATTCAAGGATACAAAGAAAAAGGAAATATC
>CBVK0102049188.1:0-10935 GCA_900067695.1 Picea abies
TTATCTCTCCTCCTCTACCTCTTCCTCTTCCTCTAGGAAAAGAGTTTCTACCACCACTCTTCCTTCCTCGAGAACTTCCTCCTCTTTCAAAGTGAATATGTGGTTTCTACACCTCACCTTTGGGCTTCTGTGTCTTTTCATGGGAAACTCCTTTGCCTCTGTTCAAGCTTCTACCCCTGTTTTGTTGACTCTGCTTCCTGGGAAACTTCTCCTCTGCTTTCAATGCAATCCGGTACGCATCCTCTACTATCCTTACTGTCATCATGTTGATCTCATCTTGGATTTCATATCTCAGGCCGTTGATGTACCTAGAAAATTTTTCCTCGTCTATCTCTTTTCTTCCAGCCCTGATGTTCAGTCTGTAGAACTCCTCTGTGTACTCCTTCACAATCATCCCTTTTTATCTTAGGTTCTACAATCTCCTGAACAAATTTATCTAGTAGGCCTTAGGTATTAATTTCTCCTTCATCTTGGCTACCATTCGATCCCAACTCTTAATCTTTTTTATTTCCTTTGCTTCTCCTGTCATCCTGCAATTCATCCCACTAGAGTGTTGCATTTCCTTTCAACCCGGTAACAACATGTTTCACCATTTTCTCTTCATCGACATCTTCATAGTCAAAATAATTTTCCATTTCTCATATCCAATCTATCAATTCTTCAACATCCAGATTACCCTCATACATTGGGATGTCCATATTGGCTCTAGGTTCCAAATTAACAACCAATTTCAGCAAGTGCTCTTTCACAGCATCCTCCGCTACAACTTCCTCAACTTCCACTTCTTCATTTTCTTCATCACTAACGTCTCCAGCATCTTGTGCTCTCCTTTTTGCTGTTTCCATGGCATCCAACCTTGCTCTGAGTTCTCTCATCTCCCTTTCCATAGCTCTATTTTCTATAAGTGACTTTGCATGTCTCCTAGGTGGCATTGTGCTAATGTATCTAATACCACTTGATGATATCAACCTAATTCTCTGTCTCCTTCAATCACATAAGTCAATTCTATTAAGCTCTAATACCAATTGACGAAAACCCCCACCTTCTCTCATGGGGATTTCACGATCTCCCGGTCTGGGATATTAAAATTCCTCGAACATAATTGGTTCTTTGGGCCTTTAATAGACCCTGAGAAATTTATACACTCACAGGTCCCCTTGATGTCGCGTGCAAGTTTAGACTACCTGCAACTCTACTCTCCGATGCTTGGTGACATTGATTCGTGAATACTAGTCTCTTGCTAGACTCCTTCTCCTCTGTGACCGTGGGATATAACCTCGGGCCAACCCTTCTCCACTTTGGGCTCCGACGATATTTCAACCTCCTCTTTTGTTTCCTTTCGAAATAAATTTCCCCGAGTTCACGGATCTCTACCATGTGTCTCCCTGGATCTGATTGTACAACTGTGTTTCAGTTTTCATCACTTCAAAAAACTTCACTCACTCCACACTTACTTCCTCCAAATATCTAAATCCCAGATTATCCAATATGTTGCCGCGTGTCTCCTCACAACCAACGGTTAGGATTCACCTCGTGAGTTTGTGACTTTGGCGATCCCACCCTTTTACACTTCGAAATGCTCCGAATTCCGAAATTCCGAAATAACTCTTGGTTAATTCTCCATGCAACTCCTCCCATATATGAGGGTATGGAATGAATCCAATCTCTCCTAGACGGATCTCGCTTGGATAATTATGGGAAATGTCAAAGGACTCTTCCCTTCAAAGATTTCTCACCACTCTTCCTCCTGAGCTTGTTCTTCCTCAAACTCTTGTCTCCTTAGAATACTCCTTTCGACACTTAGTCAAATTCCAACCTATGCATGCCTTGCGATAGGTTCTCCTCTGAAATCCATCCTCTTTGTTGATGATTCTCACTATTTCTCATGATCTTCTGAATCAGAAGACTCAACCATACACTCCTTGCGGAAAAATTCCTTTAAGCTATCTCTCCAGAAATTTCTAAGTCAAACTGGACTCTATCACGCACACCTTGCGGACACTATGCACTCCTTGCACACATAATTTCACGTTTTCTCTTCTGATCCTATGACTTGAAATAGACTCTGTCAACACACTCCTTGCGAACACTATTAACTCTTTCACTTTCTCGTAGAAGAGAAATAATTTAAACTTATCTAAATCTTCATAAATTGATACATTTAGCCATGTAAATGCATACATAGACACAAGAACAATAAATAATAGAGAATTCCAAACAAACAAAAAGTCTACCATTCATTCATTCAGATAGACGCATCAACACCACGCATTTGGGACAATGCTCCTCTTTTATATTCATTCAACTGAAATATACATATGTTCATTCACTGCTTCAATAACTTCTACAACAACTATCTGCATTCTATCAACAACTAGAGAGCCAACAACAACAATTTCTGCAACAAACTATACAATAGATTCAATACCCTTTTCTGGGAAATAATACAAAGATTTATACAAGAGGGCTCTTCGATCTCTTCCCTCCAACTACTCTAAAACTATCTTATCGAATTAAAAGCTATCAACTACTTAGAATTTATTACAGTAAATATTTGTGACAGACAGATTAGACCGAATACATCGGATTTGTATTGCACTCAACTACATTAAAATAAAATTACATTTTTCGATGTCCTCATGAACCATATGGCTCCAAAAAATTAAAGAGGTTCTTTAATTACAATTCTTTTCAAAATATTTGCATGATACACTCTCTTCAAAATTTAAATTTCTTCAAAATGTGCACCAGTGTGCCTAGCTATCCTCCGCTTTTGTTTTGTTGGCTATGCTCCTACATCAGAACTGGTAGATATACCTCTCCCAAGTTCCTCGGGTGTTCATTGGTCAGGGCTACGTGGATTTCATGTGGATCCAACTCAATAATCTTCATCCCAAGTTCTTCGATATCCCGAAGCTTCCAGCATTCCGAAATCTATGGTGGAAATCAGGGATGATTTTAGGGGCTAAATTTCGCTCATGGGCTAATTTTATTCGCCAAGGTTTCTACATTTTAAAATAAATTTACATCCTTAAAATCATCCCTGGTGGAAATCCATCCACCAACCAATCCAATGACTGGGCTTGATCCTCAACTAACTCACAGGCTAGTGGGGAAATAGACACTTCAGCTCCTTTCCAAAACACTTCTCTTGAGGTCATCCAGAGTACCAAGTCTCTGGACTGCATGATCTTATGCCACGCACCCTCAAAGCGCTGACGACTTTGATTTACTTCGGGACTCCACGCTTCGAGATTTCTAGAGTCTCCAATGCCACAAACCTCCGGAGTGACTTTCTAACGAAGTAAACCTTTGTCCTCCACGTGTCCCTTTGTAAATAAGCAGTCCACTCTCTCCTTTAATATCAATGGACCACAAATATTTCGGGCTCAGAAACTTCAAGAAATTATAAATAACTACCACTTGAATCCTCTAGAGTGGAAAATCTCTGAAGTTCATGATTCGATACCATGTGTCCTCAGAGAATTGATGGCTCTGATGAACTCCAACACTCTAACCTTCAGAAGTTCTGGCTCCTCCAACTCCACTTTCTTCCGGAGTGAATTTTCTCCGAAGTGGCAGATCTTCTGCCATGCGTCATCCTTCATGGACGACTAAGATGACTTTGTGACTCCGGCCTTCGGTAGTCCTCACACCTTCACTCTACAACTCTTCTGGAGTACTTCTTCTCTGAAGTGCAGGATCTGGTGACACCTTTCCTTACCATAGGATGACTCATATATTCTATGGTTCCCTACGACTTCAGGAGTACTTCCACCCTTCTGCTCTCACTCCTCTGGAATGCATGATCTCCTGCCATGTGTCTTTGAATGACGAAGGACTGATATTTTCTCCTCTACTTCGGGCTTCTGGGATTTTTTAAGAACCTCACTTGATTTCCTTCGAAGTGGCTCTTCTCCGAAGTTAACAATCTACTACCACGTGTCTTCCTATGCCAATGGATATGATTTATTACGACACTTCGACACTTCTAAACTTCGGTGATTTCACCTGCTCCCCTCCTATAAACTCCCAGAGTGTCCAGTCTCCAGACTAAAGGACCTTCCGCCTTGCATCAATTATGATGGAATATCGATATCTACTCTGACTTTGAGGGTTTTGATGTTACAATACCTCTTTCCTCCTGAATCATTCAATGCTAGGCCAACCACATCCTAGATTCGATGGTCCGTATAGCTCCTGAGAATCCTCAGATATACGGCCCAGATTAATTTCAAAACTTCGATACTTTGGGGGATTCACCTCCTATATGACAAATATACCCAATTCAATGGACCCATGAATTCCGAAGGTCTCGAAGGATTAACATCTATGTCCCTTCTCCAGATATGACAATTGTGAAGAGCTTCAACTCCTCCCAAACTAATCTCATCCTTTCATCTTCCAAACGAAAGGATCTTCCCTTTTGAGACTTGAATCTCGCTATCCTTCCTGAGCTTCGTGAGCTCTAAAACACTTAGGCACTTTCGCTATTTCTACTGATCTTAACACTTAGAATAATCTTATGCACACCCCTTGTGCTCATTCTTCAACTCTAGAACTTAAGAGGTTCTTGGTCTCTGCCCGCATCGCAGAGAGCCTGTGCGTACATTCAATACCTCTCCTGAGCTTGACAGACTCCTTCCTCCAAGAGACTCAGAATGATTGGGAGATTTGACATGTACAAGTGAAACTATGCCCAAGGTCGACGAACTCATAGTTCATTTTTTTTAACTTGAGCCACCACAGGGCTCAAGCATTTATGTGTACAAGCCAGATAACTCCTTACTTGTTTAAATACAAAATCAGGTAGAATTAAAGGGATACAATATAATCATTAAGAAAACATGCATGTCCCTAAAACATTCATAGGATATCCAAATTTAATCTATAGTTACAGTTCAATTACACAGGATATGAGAATACTTATGTATTACAGGTTGTAGCCAACTAACTAACTGTGGGTGTCTGCATTTCCACCCAACCATAAGCTCAAAGCCATTCATTCTTATAACTCTGGCCACCCCCATGCCAATCCATGATATCACCAAGGAATTTATGCCAATTCTCACAGATCCTTTCTCTTTCACAGCTTCTGCGAGGTTTATCAGATGCTTCCTTAGAATCAAGCTCACGATGTTCTGCTCAGGTCCCCTTCTCTGCATACTCTCGGATATTTTCTCTCTATCACAACCTCGACAAGGTTTATAATATTCTCCCTCAACATCAAGCTTGTGGCCTTCTACCCATTCTCTGCATACTCTCAGAGATTTTATCTCTTTCATGGCCTCGACAAGGTTTATCAGATGCTCCCTCGGCATCAAGCTCGCAGCCTTCTCCCCATTCTCATCTGGCGAGATTCTCTCATTCTCCACTCTTCTCTTTATTCCCTTACGTGCCTTGCACACACATCCCTCATATCATGTTCCTTTTGTCGGAAGGAAAACTCAGGTCAGTCTAGGTCTACAGGACCCTATGGTACTTCGGGTTGGCATTCTTCAGCTAGACCATGCTTCCATTCATGGGGTTGGTTGATGGTTCAACTGCTGGTCCTTTCTTCATTAACTGATTATTCCTAGGGAAATTTGGGGTCATTCGATATAATGAACCCTCTCTTATAGTTTTCACATTCTTTNNNNTTCACCCCCACAGTCAGTTGTTTGGCTATTCAAACAATAATACATTTACACTGTTCCTATTCCACATCATGGTAATCCCAATTAATGATTAATTACAAGTTGGGGGAAACAGGGGTGTTACATTGATAATGGATCGCAAGTGAATCTAATTTCAAAGAAAGTTGTTAAGGAGCTGGGATTGGAAGTTAGGCCTCATCCAAGACCATATCGTTTGGGTTGGATTTGTGATAATTCTTAGGTACAAGTAACTAATAAGTGCAAGTTACGGTTCATGATCACATCTAGTATCATTGATGAGGTAGAGTTAGACGTTTCTCCACTCGACATTTGCGGGATGGTTTTGGGAAGTCCATACTTGTATGATGGGAAGACCAATTTCTATAGGGAATAGAACAAGTATCATATTTCAAGGATGGGATTGAGTTCATTGTGAGAGATCATCAAATGAAGATGAATTTGACAGTTGTCACTACAAGGCACATGCTAGCTAATGTTAGTATCCAAGATTCAGATTTACAACCTACGGTTGAAAGAATAACAAGTCCTTTGGTTGATGTTGTTCATGTTAAGAATGGAATATATGTTGATGTTTCATTCTCTTTCGCATTTGTATATTTAGTTTTGTTTTTCAGTTTATTACTAATCAATGGAATATGGTTGGCTACTGCAACAATGGATGGCAGAGTTTGTGAATTCAGGGGAATGGTTAACTTGATTAGCAATAATGTTTCAGTTTTCATTATGGTTGTGATGAGTCAGGTGCTCATTATCTAATCAGGAAATTTGGATGATACTAGATAAGTGAGGTGAGAGTATTCTCACTTGGTTTTTGAATAATCCTCTTTTAAGAGGCATATAAAGGTGCATGCTATAAGCATATTTTAAATACTATGTCATGTTTGTATATATGCATACATTGAACAAAAGAAATCAAGTATAGATGATAACAATACATGCATAATTTATTTTCAAGGCATAAGTGACAATGGACAGAGTATTCATTCAGGGACTTCTATAGATACATCAAACAAATAGAGAGTCCAAATGGGCAAGGCATAGATCAACATTCGACTTGGTTTCAAATTGGCTGAGATAGATTATCTTCAGTGGAAAGAAATGGGAGTGGATGTTGAAATACATGATACATGTATTGCATAGATTCAATGAATATGATTTTTTTTTCATAGAATCTATGAGCCAGAACCAATAGAGAGTCCAAATGGGCAAGGCATAGATCAACATTCGACTTGGTTTCAAATTGGCTGAGATAGATTATCTTCAGTGGAAAGAAATGGGAGTGGATGTTGAAATACATGATACATGTATTGCATAGATTCAATGAATATGATTTTTTTTTCATAGAATCTATGAGCCAGAACCAGAGCTATATATCATATTAGCTACAGTTCCAGAGGTGAGATTCAGAGCCATATTCCAAAGAAGAAGAAAAAAGTACACTGATATAGTACCTAATATCGAAGGCCCAAGATGAATACTTAATTCCAAAAGAATCAACAAGATGGAAGAGTGAGGAAGCTTCATCACTAAGTTATTGGATATGAACATTTTAGTAAGATGGAAGAGTGAGTTAGAGTTATCATCACTATGTTGTTGAATATCAATACTTTTGGAGGTCCAAAAGTTCTTCAGTGGGAAGGTGTGATCCAATAGGATCTAAGTAACACTCACATAGGTATAGGAGGATCCAAATGATCACATAGGTCCCATGGGATCCTTAAAAGCTCAAAATTTGACCGTCTCAAATGATCGATAAAATGGTATCAATGTGTAGAGATCTTTGTTATATTTCCAATGGTGCAAATGATGCGTCAAATAGAGCTCGTATGAAAACGTTATAGGCATTCAAAGTTTAGGTTAACTAGGTCAAAGTCAAAATTCAAAGGGGTAAAATGACACGTGTCATGTACATACAATAACATGTGACACGATATTACATATTTCATGGTCACACCCCAAAGTGCCATGTGGACTGATCATTTGACTGGGCATATGAGTTGGCAAGTTTAGTTGGAATTCATACCGTCCCAGTGGTCTAATGGTATGTTGACATGTGGCATTAGGTAGCCAATAAGAAGCTGCCACATGGTGGCTTCCCATTGTCCTATATGTTAATGTATTGTAAAATTTTGGAGTCAACAAGGTTTGACCCCATGACCTCCATAATCTCCATGCCTTAACAAAACCCACATTACCAACACACCACACTATAGTTCTTAACATATGAGTGGTAATAATATTATTTAAATTAATGTTAAGGTTCGATTGGAGGGGAAAAGGGGTCGGGAGCTAGCCCCCAACCCCTAGTCATTATATATCAACACATGATTGAGTTGTAACCATAATGGGCTTAACCTTATATGAGATGGGGGTTTGTTTGGAATAATTATATATTATATATAATATACTATATACCATGTGATTTTAAAACCAACCAATGGATATTAAAACAAAAAAAACGCCATCGTATATGCATGGAGTGGAATCAAACCTGACCTCCATTATAATAGAGGGAGGTTATAACCACTAAGTCAACACCCCATAATTAGCATAGATACCACCAAATATAGTAATGAAGTTTCCTTTTCAGGTATGGTTTTGGAGGGCACCCTATTTAATGGGCACACACCCCAAGGTTGTGGACACATTCCAAGGCTTTATACACACATTCCAAGGGCTTGATACACACATTCCAATGTAGGCACACATCCCAACACACAATTAATGTGGTTTTTTTCCTCATAATGTGTGTTGAGGGTACAAGGCATTGAGGTAACATTGTAAAGCGTGTCGGGGGTCACCTTGATGAAATTTCATGTATTTTATATCAATTTTGCATGATTTTTCACCATGAATTCAATGATGTACTCTATTTCTACATTTGAGCAATTAATTTTCGGAGTGTCTTCAAAATTTTGTTTTTGTAATCCTATATTGCAATGTAATTTGGAATTTTTAGATGATGAAGAACAATCGTGCTATTTAAAGAGACTTTGAAGATGTAGTGATGTATGTTAATTACATGTGTATTTTATTTCTTTTATTTAATGTTGTATTATCTCATTTATAGTTCAATTTATTCAACATATTATGGGTTTATGGATAAGTAAGACATTCACATGATATTTTGCAAATAGTCAAGCGATCTTCATTTATATTCTTGAATCTGGTCGAATGCTTAGTATCTACACATGAACTAATTTGCATCTAAGGTTTTTTTGGGTTGAATTAATATTAGATTTTGTTTGATATTTCAGATCAAGTTGGTATCATAACTCATGTGGTTTTTTAGATCACTAAGATTACTAATCTCATTACTTCTTTACAAAATAAAGGAGTTGAATTTGAATGGACAACAAAGTATGAAAATAATTTTAACTTGTTGAAAGAATTACTTACTAGTGCACCTATTTTGAATATTGTGAGCCCCAAGTACATGATCCTCACCAAGAGTGGTTGAATTATCTTCTAATTTCATGCAAGTGTGTTTCATTTCCATAGTCAAATTCATTTATATTCATTTATTTTCCATATACATTTTAGGTAGATCATACTGCAAGTAATCTAATTCTGCACATATTGTTCTTGCATTTCACAAGTTTACGAACTTTCGAATTGATAATTAAATGTGACAAGATTTAGTCGTATAAATTGTTTGATAGATCTAACCTTGTCAAACATTTCAAGTCGACAGCCATGACAATTCCATCTTTCCTCATGTTGGTGTTGATATGTGTTATATGTCAATATTGATATCTTGGAGTTCTTATTCAAAAAATTCACAATAAAATGACATGTCATCTTCTTCACAAATGAAGCCATTCATTTATTTCGATGTTTTCATTTTTTTGTCTTCCTAACAATATAAACATGAGTAAGTGCACTACAAATTAACACTTCTTAATACATACAAAAATCATATGTCTCCATTAATAAATAACCATTGTGATAAAATTACAAATTTTTAAAAGAACAAAGTGCAATTTCACATGGACGATTAACTTGGGATTAATTTCACATTTCACATGGACTTTGAATTTGGGCTTGGACAAGCCTGACATGGGATTTTTCAATTGGGATTTTTCTAAAGCCCACGTCAAATCTCCATGGCTAATAATTGGAGAGGGATTTCAATCATGAATGATTGGAATTATGAAGCTCCAACGTTGATTTTATGTAAGAACATCCAACTATAAACTTGTGGCAGCTTCGGCCATCAGTAGAAGAGAACAATGAGGTGGAACTGATTCCGGGAGGATTCACTGATTACCTAAAATTATGAAATAGAGAGAAATATTTAGTAGAATCAACATTTGTGTTTGTCAATTTTTATTGAGGGACACTCTTCCTCAATCTATTAACCTCCTTATCAAGTAATTTTCACACTCAATACTCGTCTTAGTTTTTGTGTGAATAAATTGTATTCAAATGATTTAATGTCTCAGTAAATTGTATTCAAATCATAAGCACCTTATCAGGTCATTTCATTATTCCATACTTGTCTCGGGTAATTTATGTAGCTTAATTAATTGTATTCAAATTATAATCAACTGCATGTGCGATTTTACAAGGCCATGCTTAAGGTTCAGTGTAATGGAAAAATACATGTTTGGGTTAGACAAATTTTAGGTGCTTGTGTATAGGTACTAGCTACTATCACTAGAATCACATTAAGCCTAACAAGAATAATTTTAGGAATTTTTTTTATCTTCTATGGCTCTTTTTGCATTTAGGAATTTTTTTTATCTTCTATGGCTCTTTTTGCAATACCTTTTGGCACCTTTTGTTTGTCAAGGTTTTTTTGTTCTCACATCATTTAGAATACTGTCGAGTATAGTAAGCTTTTGCACCATGCCACTAATTTAATATAGGATTCAAATGCTTCAATAATCAAACATGATCACTTTCATCTCAACATGATCCGCTCATTTGCAATTTTTTGTTTTCTTTTGTCTTAGTATTTTATAGTTTTATCATATGTTTTACTTTGAGGTTGATGTTTGTATGATGCCTTTTTAAATTCTAGTCGGGAACTGTTTCAATAAATTTCCTTTTTTTTTAATTTCCATCATTAGATTTTTAGTTATGAATACTGTTAGTCAAAGGAAGTGAAACAAAGCATAAAAAAAACTAAAGTACCGGCAAGAAAGATTAAACACGCATAAAAACAAGAACAACAATCACACAATTGACACAACGATTTATGTGGAAACCTAATGGGGAAAAAACCACGGGAAATGATATTCAATATTCTTATTATTCAAGGGAGAATTACAAT
>CBVK0102049193.1:0-13042 GCA_900067695.1 Picea abies
TGAAAATATGAAGAACAAAACCTTGGTGGAAGATAGGCTTGATGGATCAAGAAACTTCAACTCCTAGAATTCAAGACTTCAGATAACTCTTGAAGAGGAAGATGTATTGTGGAAAATAAAAAGGGATTTACCAGAGACATCTACCGATGACGAGAAGGAAGAAAGAAAGATGACGTCAAGACAAGGAAGATAATCATCTACTCAAGCTCTTACATTGAAGGGCCAGTTTTAAAATATCAAGATGACAAAAGGTGACACTATTTCTATCTTATTCATGAAGATGTCAGAGATCAGAGATCAACTAGGTGCCATTAAAGAATTCATATCAGCACTCTCAGGTATGCACTTGTATATTGTCATGAGGGTACTTGTAGGATGAAAGAACCTTTGTTGCAATCATGGATCCGAAGGGATCTCAATGCATTCTGAGAGGAACAACAAACTGGAAGTGAAGATTCTAGGTTTGATTGTTTTAATTATGATGCCTTTGACCTACACTTCTAAGTTTGCTACATTACAAGTAGGTGTTGTAGCTGTGACAACAATCCTTAACAAGTAGGTGTTGTAGCTGTGACAACAATCCTTAAATTGTTTTGATTCTATAGATGTAATCATTATAATCCTCTAGGATATATTCTTGTTTTCATTCCTTCGTTTGTTTTCTTGTTAAATGAAGGTTAACAACAAAGGAATATGTTTATCCTTTAGACTTCAAAGGGAGTTACTTGACTCAGAGGGAGCCAAAACTATTTAAGAAGGAGGAAGAATAGAACCATCATTAAAGAAACCAAAGCGATGATACATTATCAGAGTCTACATGTGACTTTGTGGTAAGAATCATGCATGAAAACAATATATGTTCAGAACAAGAGTCCTCACTAAATTCTGAAGAACGTAACTCCCGAAGAAGCCTTCATCGAAGTGAAGCCTGATATTGGAAACTTCGGGATATTAGGATGTCCAATATATTTTCATGTCCCCAAAGAGAAGAGGTCCAAGCGAGACCCTACAGGGAGAAATGGTACATTTGTGGGATACAGTGAATCTTCGAAGGCATATCGAATCTACATCCATGGTCAAATACAAATTGAAGTGAGAAGAGATGTTATCTTTGAAGAAGAGATAGCCTTTCAAAGATCCATATAATATTAGATGGAGATTGACAGTGAGACAATACCTTCTCCCCCTTCATAAATTCAGAGGGAGACATCCATTATTCTATTTGATCCATTTGTTCCAGCTAACCCATTTTCTCTAGTTGATATCCCTAGAGATATTGCAGTAGGGCATAAAATGCCTGCATGGGCTCAAAAAACTCTACAAGAGGCAGAGGAACTTGCATCCCCTCAAGGCACATCTTGAGAGAGCAAGAGACCAAAGAGATTTTTGAGCTACTTTTATGCTATGAGTCACATCATTGATTATGATCCTTCTTGTCATGGAGAAGCAAAAAGTGAGCAAATATGGCAAGATTCCATGACATATGATGATGGATATAGTTAAAATAGTTCATGTTGTAATATTGACTTCTGGAGACTTCTTTATAATGGGAGAATATAGGGATAGGCCATGTATGTAGGAAGATGGAAGTATGTCAATAGAATGTCTAGTAGTCTCATAATTACAATGTTAAGCAGCGGAAGAAAAACAGAGCATAAAACCGAGAACATCAAACCAAACACAACACAACAACAATCACACAATTGACACAATGATTTATGTGGAAACCCAATGCGGGAAAAAACCACGAGGCAATGATAGTCTGTAGTATTATTATTCAAGGAATAATTACAATAGACAACACAAACATACAACCATTCTCTCCTCACAGACACATTGTACTCCACAATATTATGTCTTGATCATACAGTCTACACACATTGCACTCTCACCTTTATGTGTATGTTCGTATATATAGCATATCTCAAACAATTAGACTAACTAATTATAATTAGATTCATGAGTTACACATTCTGTTCACAAAAGAGTGCATGCATGAACATTCCTAATATAGTTGCATGCATGTGCATGTGACTGCATGGGAAATTTGTTAGCATGTTTCCAACAATCTCCACCTTGACAACAATTTTACCTAATATATCATGCCCTTAATTAACTCATCACCTTTCCTAGAAGCCAAGAGAAGCCAAACACCATCACAACTTCACAACTTCTCTAAAAATATCGTTACATGAACATGCCTGCATGATTCACCCCAGTATGGACCATTTTTCCTCCATCAATAACCTATCTAATAAACCGATGCACTTGTCCCATTTTGATATGTTGGACCTTTAGTCAAATGCACAACACTTTGACCACCACAAAACACCACATCTTGTACCTATCCAGACTTACCCAATAGATCCTTGCATTCTTGTAATACATAACCTGAGGTAGGTCTCCTCTTGTCCAAATCTCATGAATCATAACCACAGACTAAATCATTGCAACCACTGTAGGTGATACTTGTGCTTCTGTGTTTGAAGCACCCATTTCCACGCTCTTCACTTGGTTTTTACATGTTGCTACTGACAACACCAATTGCAAGTGAAATGATGACCATTTCCCATCACAATCATCAAACTTCCTACTAGCACATAATACTTGAGACTGCCCCGGGCTATCGCCCATTGTTGCGCGTAACCGGGGGGGCAGGTCTGGGACCCCCCTATGCCCCCCTGGGACCCCACTAGGAAAGCGCCCGACGCACACGACAAAGCTCTAGGTGAAGGGATCATTAGACGCAGTTGTCGTATCTACGCACCCACACACACACACATGCAAAGAATATAACACATACCCAAGTAGTCGTATCTAGGCACCCATACACACACACATGCAAAGAATATAACACACACCGAACAGTATTTGCATACATGCATCTTGGAGAGTACACTTAGTGAGTTCTCCTAGGTAGACCTTGGAGCATATACTATTCTTAGGGAATCCCCACTTTGGAAAAGAGCTCATGAAAATATCTATGGGTGTGGTTTTTCTTAATTAAATAAAATTCCACTTACTAGCACTATTAGAAACTTTGCAACATGCTCTCACTATCTTTGTAATAGAGGAAACGTTTGTAAAGAGGAAGCAATGGATTATGTTATGAACCGCCAGGAATTTTATAGCCTCCATTATGATATTTATTTTAGTTGTATATCAAAATCAAAATATATTAAATTACTTTAACAAAATCACAATTTGTAAGTTCTTGTGTTGAATTTGGAAACATAACCTAAACTAATCATTATTTATATCAAAATTATTAAAATTCCAACATGCATATATACAGAGTGGAAGAGTTTAATCCACTAATATGAGGGGTCAAGACATCACTCAACCAAATATGACATGAATTAAATCACTATCTCAATAGCAAACCCACCCTTAGTTCCACATAGAAACCCCAAGAAAAGGAAATAGAATTGAATAATGACCCTCAAAAACACCCAATACTATCATCAACTAACCCTAATCTTGGATGTCTCTCAAGCTATCTCCTGAGTTTGCTTCCAAACCCTCATTGACATTATCACACCCCTTGACATTTCTATGCTCCCAAGTCTTACTTCTAGCAAAAATGCAATAAAGAAAACCCTAATACATATATTGTCATGTTACATAGTTAAACTCCATTTCACCCTTAGTATTGGGAAATATTTTTTTGAGTTTTTTTTCCTTTATTCAAACCCCCAACATGAATGCACATGGTAGGATATTTCCTAGTTAGACACCCCCCCAAACCTACTGTTATCACTAAAATATCGTCCGCAACATTGCACGCAAATGGTTAAAGAAACAAAACAATGCCAACAACAATTAGTCCACCGACAAAATGATGTTAAGGGTTATTACAATGATACCTTCCACTAAATCAACACCGACGAGATGAGGCAAGACGGAATTCAACGTGGCTAAGGACTAAACCCTAGCCGCCCCAGTGCTAGTTTTCGTTTGCAGGGGCGAGGATCCTCAGCGGTAGCAGTCGATCAGGGTTCCCCGCATACAGAGACGTGAATCGACACCTTCAGAGCGCTCTTGCGTGGCCTGTTCGCCGTGTTTTTTGCATGCGTGCTTGCCGCTGCGACTGGTCTTGCTGGAGGTCGACGGCCTGCTACGATGGCCCCAGATCCGATTGGCGAGAGAGGAAAAGACCGATTGGAAGCATTCAAAGCATTAGTCCGCTCGGTATTAGAAGAGGAGGTCTAGGTATGTGATTTACAAGTGAATTGATGTAAGTTATTATGGCTACATGAATGAAAAGGATGGTATCTTGGAGAAATTCAAGAGGCCCATAGAGAAGGAGACGTGAGACAGAGCCCACAGAGGAGGAGACGTGAGACAGAGCGTTAAGGGAGTGGTAAAGAATAAAGTCTATGCACTAAATTATGAGAGGCACCGAAGAGAGACTTTCATTTTTGCCTCTAAAAAATTATAATTGTGGAGGTTTGCATTTGTACTTTGTCAATTAAATTGTTTGTCGGTTCATTTTATAGAAAAAAATTGCATCGGTGTGCTTTATAGCACAACGAAAAAATAAGTTACAAAAAAACCTAGTGTGTGCATTTATCATCAATGTGCCGAAATATATAACAAAAAAAAGTGCATGAATTTCATTTTTCTAAATGTATGTGTTTATAAATGAAAACCCTAATCATCATTTCATTTTTTTTAGCAAGCTTTAGAGGGGAGTTTTTTGTAAGAGAGATTTACCAACAAAGACTTTGGAGTGGGTCTATTTTTTTGAAGAGCCAAATTTGTAAGGGATCATTGTAAGTCACATATAAAATTGCAGAGGAGAAATTTCAGGTATGTGATTTTGTTTTATTGATCATCTCAAATCCCCCCTATTTGATTCAAACAATTTTTAGTGTATTCTCAAAAAAATATAAAGGTTTCGTAGTTACCTTCGATATTGGAAGCCCTAGCTTTCCTATTGTTTCTCTTGGTTTCCCTCTCTATATTTCACAACAAAATTTTTTTAAGCAATAGATTTTTATAAAGTTTATTTATTTGTATACGGGGAATTTGGTATCCGTTGCAAGGGTACCACTCATTGCATTGGATCCCCAACCATGTCACTATCAATTTAAAAACCAAAAAATGCTTTCGTGGTTAGCGTTGTGCACTATACATGTATAATACATTGATGCACCTTATTCTATCAACAACACCACTGAGTTTTAAATAAAAATAACATTATTTTTAATACAAAAAGTGTCATGTTTTAAATTTTTTCACGGGTTTGACGGAGCACAATAAACAATAATGAGGCATTGATGTTTCTATTATTTAATAAAGCACTGCGTGAATATAACAATTTTTAAACAAAAAATTTTGATTTAATAACACAATAATCATATACCGGTGCATGATTATTGTGTTGTTAAATCAAATATATTATTTTTTTAATAAAACTTAAAGAACTTGCCTTGTTATCTTGTTGGGATGAGCTATCATCACACTTTTTGCAATAAGTTTTTTTCCTTGAACATCTATCGACCATCTTCTATAAAATAAAATAGGAATCATTAGATATCAAAATTATGAATTTTGTTTTACAAAATAAGATTTTTGTGTGTATAATAAAATAGTATGCACTAGTGCTAACATACAAAGAAGAGCCAACCAAATAATTGATAGGCATTGGAAGTATAGGTTGTGAGTATATGTTGAAGTACCAAGGTAATTGAATAATTTGTAAGCAGCTATGTTGTTTAACTTCCATCATTTTATAATTAATGGAACCACGACAAACGTTATATTAATTATATTGGTTGTGTTTTGTCATGGTGTATTAAACATGCAAGAAACAAAGTATGGAGTGCAACCAACATAAGAGATTTTGAGAGATGGCATGCAACATAGCTTCAAAAGAATGTGATTTTTTTATGAAACACTCATTGTTATGGTATGTTTTTTGATTTATGAAATTATGTATATTCTAATATATAAATCTAGATATACGTATTACATTTTATTTCAATGTTTGTAGATGGAAGATGAAGAGGTGGAACATAAAAAAAAAAACAATCAAGAAAACATTAGGTTAAATAACCAAAGTACAATATCACCGACAAGTGATGAAGAAATGAGGCATGCACGTAGCTTGAGCGATGACAACAATTCAAGTGATGAATGACAATCAATATAATTGAATGTTACTAAATGCAAGTTGTATGTTTTGGAATATTTGTCTATGAAAATCAGGGATTTGGTTTAATATACTCGACATAATGTCCCAATTGCATGAGGACATGTTACCAATAAGTGTAACGATTACATATTGGTTTCATTTTGATTACTGTGGACCTTTACGTTGTCCCATTTTGTATGACATGGGTCTCTTATTCATATATAATAAAATGAGTTTCTTATTTTATTGCATTGTCAAATGCTATGAAATGTTGCCTTGTTGATTAATTAATATATGGATGATTTACATTGTTACAAATAATAGAGGTGTAATCCATTGGATAACACATTAATGCAATCATTATATCAAAACACAATAACAAAAATATTAAAATCAATATTATTATAAAAAACATTTGATTTTGAGATGATTAATTCAAAATTTATAAAAAAAAAACTATTAATTAAAATATATACATATCAGTGCATTGTATTATTTTGAACTCACTAAATAGTGCGTGACATAAAATAGACACCTATGCATTTTTATGAGTTATACACACCTGTGCCTATTAATTACATTAAAGCACCAATGCTACAATTGTGAGAAAACATCGTAGCTTTAAACAACATAACATATGATAATATTTAACGTTTCAAAATACTACAATGCACGTGATTACAGTACATACTGGTGCTTTTTATATAATATATGTACTGGTGCTTTACATATAATATATGCATTGGTGCTTAGTAACAAAGGATGGCACTGACATCTCACCTGAAATGTTCGAAATCTCACTCCCTTCGTTGCACACGGTAATATAGGCACATATGCATACAAATTCTAAGAGAATGAGTGTGACATAAAAAAAAAGGACTTTGTTCATAGTATTTTGTACAAGCACCGATGTTGCATACAACAAAAAAGATGGAACTATTGCATAGTACTTTGTACTAGCATCAGTGTTGCATACAACACAAAAAGATGGATATGGTGTGTAATAACTATACAAGCACCAATATTTTTTATGCTTATGTACGCACCAATGCATGTCAACTAAGAATGAAACAATGTGTTTAAACAATACAAGCATTGGAAAAAAAACCTTTGTTAAAATCTCCACTACGAATAACAAAGTTGCAGTGGAGATATTTTTGAAATTTTTTCCCAATCTTGTAACACTAAAAGCCTCCACTACAAGGTGTTTTCCTTGTAATGATTGTCTCATTGACTACAACATAACCAAGGAATGGATCACCTTCACTAAAGGTGTGAGGGAGGACTTGTTTATTTTAGTGGGATTTAGAGAGTTTTTTCATGGCTACATTATTTTATACTAAAGCTTGATGATCCTCATTAGTTTATTCCAATGCAATTAGTCTTTGTTTTAATGGAATAGTGTCAAGGGGAGTTCAATGACCATCCAAAGAGTTGGTATTTCACATTTGATGTCAAAAACTACTTTTACCCCATGACCCCATGGACAAGGTGGAAAGGGGTGATGCTCATGGAAATTTTGATGAATGTCCTATAATCCCATAATGTCAAAAGAGCATGTGATGCCAATTATATTTATGTTGACTTATTGTACATTGCAACATGGTTTTGAGTACTTTATTGATAACCTTGACTTGGTCATTATCCTATGGATAGTAAGGGGATGCAAATCCATGCATAAAATCTATGTGTGAAGGAAACTCTTTGGAAGACTTTGTTCTCAAAGCATGTGCCATGGTCAGAGGCCAATTTCTTGAGGACATTGATTTGAGAGATAATGAGGTTAAAAAAAATTGAGCATCTATCTTGGCTTCGTTGTTGTAGGTTGGTATGGCCTCGATGGATTTTTTCAAATAATCGATTAACACAACTATGTATTTATGGCCCCCATTAGATGTAGGGTTATAGGTCATGAAATTGATCCCCCATTTACAAAAGCATTAGATGTAGGGTTATAGGTCATGAAATTGATCCCCCATTTACAAAAGGGACGGACTATGATAAGTAGATGCAGTGGAGCTAGTGGAGCTCAAGACTTGGATGTGAATAGTTGGCATTTAGAACACCTCTTAGCTACATGAATGAAATCATGAAAAAGGGAAGGCCAAAAGTAGGATCTTCTGGGTGGTATCTATTCCTAATAAATGTCCATTGTAAGCAATACTATGGTAGTCATTTAAGACTTGATATGCTCCCTCGTGAGTTAGGTAACAACCTAAAATGGTGTCCAATCATCATCGATAAAGGATGTCTTCGACGAGGAGATATCGAGGAGCTTGTTGTCAAATGCAATGATGATCATCACGTGAAATATGTTGACCAAATTTTTGTGTGTTCATATAGGTCAATATGTCACTATATCATATATCATTTGAGGGGATTGAAAAAATATGTTCATCGGGGAATTCGTTATTCAATGATGGTTATGATGTGCTATATGAGAGATAAGTGATAAACTCTACTAGAACTAGTGAGTTCTTGGACTTGGGAGAAATGAATTCAAGATTGAATTCTTGAAGAATAACAGTGCAATGAGAAAATGTACAATTGAAAATTCACCAACTTAGAGGACATTGCACAAGGTTAGAATTCTCTACGACTTTTGTGGTATAGAGAAAAATGTAATGACTCCTTTTTTGGACTAAATGGACGATGAATAAGGTTGATTTATCCTCATGGTTATAATTGAGTGGAGGTCCTACCAAGTTCTTTCTCATATAGTAAATGACATGCTCCCAACCATCCTCCCCTTCTTGGACTAACACTTTGATAATGATGATGGTCGAGGAAAATAGGTAAAGGATAAAATCCTTATCAAAGTTTGGGGGATGATTAATGGGGCATTTGAGAGTGCCTATTTTAATGCATGAAAGTATTTTTTCACATGTTCATCTTATATGAATGAAGTGACATAGAAAGTTGTCTTTTCCTTGTAGGATTTGTAGCTGGTGCAATGTCCATGGAGGAGGGATTTCAATAGTGGCTTGATATTTTGAAGGGTCGGCTATGATTCTCTTCTAGGAGATGATAAATCCCAACAAGTGACTACTGGTGATGCAAAAGACACATATGAGGGGGTTCAAGAAGATGTTGTACATTCAACAGCATAGGAAAATGGTGTGGAGGTACTCTAGGTGTTGCAACTATTTCTTTGATTGAGTGGTGAGGTTGTTAAGGTAAGTCGAAATAATGTGGGAAAAATCATGAAAGACGTAGGACATGGCACGTTGGAAGGTGGCTCCAACACTTTTGAGACAAAAGGACATGACATGATAGGAAAACATTCCCCAGGGCATATTAAAAGTGATCTCGTACCATTTGGCATGGTGGATTTGTATTTGATTATACCTTGAGAAGCCATACATGAGGGAGAATGCCTCATGTCTGACACGTGCATTAATAACTTGGACGATAAAGGGGGATGGAAAGTTTTCTTTGGGACATGTTTGGTTCATATCATGGAAATCAATACACATATGTATTATGTCTTGTGTTTTATTTACAGGGATTGGATTTGATACCCATGAAATATATCTGATTGGGTAAATGAATCTGGACTTGCAAAGTTGATCAATCTATGCTTTGATGGCCATATTTTTTGAGGAGTGGAGGGACTTTGTTTCTGTCGGACAGGGGAGGCATTTGGTCATGTATCAATGTGATGTTCAATGATGGTTGGATTGAGTATGATCATTTTTTAATAGGATTATGTGAAGATGTTGTGAAACTATTGGAAGAGGGTTGTATGCTACTAACTCTTCAAGAGAACATGCAACTTCTAGGAAAAAAAAATTCAGTAACATTGGGTTTAATATAAATTTCCAGCTTTATAGTGGGTGAATTTTTTGCCATGTTGTCCTCCTCAAGTGCATCAAGGGTCAGTATGGGGTGTTTAAATCAATCGACATGATCTTGGGGGATATAATGTTTGGCCTCCACTATTCATTGGATAGGTAAGGTGGCAAAGATAAATGTATCATGTGGGATGAAGAAGGAATGATGATGCATAGGGTCCCAAGGGTAGTTATGGGCATTCATGGTTATTTCTATCTTCAATGATGTATTAAGATTCTAGACAATTATGTATATGTAGGATTTGGGATCTACCTACTATATTTAACAATGTATTTGGCTATGCATTCAACATTTTTTGAACCTCTTGAAGAAAGGGACTACAACCCTCCATTTTTACTCTTCTAGTACAAAGTTGCCTATAAAAGGGAATGGAAGGGAGGGAATGATATTTTATAATCATAGAATCTATTCTAAAACACCACAATACATGTGTATCCAGCTATTATTATTGACACACACATACACATAGGCCACATGGAGGAATGAGCGGAAGGCCAAGTACGAAAGCACAACTACCCTACAACAAATCAACAATAAATTATTTATTTCTTCAAAAAAAAATACACTAAAGGTGTTTTTAATTATGTTCATTGTTTATATGAAAAAAAACAATATTTTATTTCTCAAACCAACCTTACTATTTGAAGATATGCAATAGATTTTAAAAACTTGAAATGAATGAGTCTCTACCACTTTTATTGTGACCTCTTCTATGAGTAATATGTACAAAAGCAGTGTATAACTATCATTTCATTGTACACTTATCTCTTTATTAATGAATTGCAAAGGTATCACTCTTTATGACAACTTCATTCTTTCGAGAAAATGTTGACCTAGTTTTTATCATTTATACAATTCCTATTGACACTTGACCATTCACAATTCCACATCCAATAGTACTTATATCTCTTCATTTTAGAAGAGGATGATGCACTTTTAAAGATATACTCTAAAAAACTCATTACATTTCTACCACTTTAATACCCTATTTTCAAATAAATTAATTCTCACCGATACTCGTTGGTATACGGATTTAGAAGAGGATGACTTTTAAATATATACTCTAAAAATACTTATTACTTTTCTAATATTTTTGAAATGCCACTTTAATACCGTATTTCAAAACCTCTTTTCAAATAAATTAATTCTCACCGATACTCGTTGGTATATGGATTTGTATCGCTTTAAGTTTTATGATTCCATTTGAACACCCCTATCAATGCCCAATTATATACCACTCTCTTGCAACCCCTCAAGTTTAGACACCATGTACACTACCTAGGTTTATTTATGCATTAATTAATAGTTTCTTGGGGAATATTTTCTAATTGTCCTTATCAATTATGAATATATGAATATACAAATAAACTTTGATATATTAATTTTAAACTTTGATATATTAATTTTAGTGGCAAAAATGTTGATAGTAAAATTTCATTTTGTGTCTGATGATGGAATGATGTTGTTGTTATATATTGAGATTTGGTTTCAAGTGACAAGTGCATTATGTTTTATTAGATATTAGACATTATATGTATTCACTAATGAACATAGTAAAATGACTCAAAATTACGATACAAGTTATTGCAATGTATTTGAGATCCTCTTTTTGTAGGAAATAAAGAAAAAAGACACATACAACAAAGATATAGGCTAGTATGATTATGAATCGCCATTTTTGCTTAATTTGAACTTAAAACTGCAAGTAACACTCTATATCACTAGTAATGTTTTTCAGATGACAAATTTGATGCATCATGGCATAGGGATTGCATAGTAAAATGTATCCCCTAAATGTTGATATATTGACATCTAGGAATATATCTAATTGCATAAATGTCAATATATGAACACTAACAAACAATCAACATCTTCTCTAGCATCCAATTCGAGGCTCTGGTTCTTAGCAGCGTTTTATGCATTGGTTTAACAATGTTATAATCATCATTAAAACAATGTTTCTGGGATATATTAATATCATAAACCCATTAACATATTGACATGCATAAATGCAGATATATCAACAATATTTACTAACTATGTCAATATATCAACATTTACGAAACGTCAATGGTTAAGTAATTAAAAAAATGAAGATCCTCAAAAAGCTCAGTTTTAACATACAAACACCAAAACATTACCCTATGGACGCCATTTTTTGGCCCCAAATCTAGTAGTGACATATTTGATATCTACATTCTATTTGAGTTACTTTTGTCAGACCCTCTTTTGTAGTGTTCATCAAATTCATAGTGAGTTAATTAATGGACAAACTCAACCTTTTTAGTGAGTCCATTTTTCTCCAACGAGGCAAAATTATGCTCGGATCCTCTAATGTTTTTTATATTCCAGTGCTCTTGATCCTTTTAAAATGGACTAAAACCCTAAAAGCAAAATTCCATGGTCAAAATTTCAATCAATCAATAACAACTATAACTTCCACCAAATTTCATACCAAATTCAGGGAAGAATTTCTACCAAAATAAATTGAATTCATACACTTATTTTCTTACAATTGAGACATGACACATTTTTTTCCAAAGCAAGAAAAACCCTACAATACTCAAGGCTACGAGCCCAACCTTTGTTGATATAATCTTAAGACCATAAATGTCGTTGTATCATCATGTGCAAGACAAGACCTAACCACTTGAAATGACCCACTATGTGGAAGACAAAACCTAACCACTTGAAATGACCAAATGGTGGTTTGTAAGGAGAGAGACTATCACTCTTGTCAAAGGGCTCCGAGTCTTGGGCTATATTCTATTTCCTTATATCCCATGTCTCACACAAAAACAAACTCTTAACTAATCATAAACAAATTTAGGTATATATTCTAGACTTTTTCAACACTCTTAACCCATCATAAACAAATTTAGGTATATATACATATATAAGTTAGTTGCAGAGATTGCACAATCCTGATAAATAGATTTTTTAGATGATTAATCCATCTATACATTCAAAACTACAATTTAAACAATAGAATTCACCAGAAAGGCATACACCTATTGACAATGGGCACAATTAATGATCTTTTAACCT
>CBVK0102049208.1:0-10950 GCA_900067695.1 Picea abies
TTGGTCTTCTCTACAAAAGGAACAAAATTTTTACACTTGTTGGATATTCAAATGTTGATTTTGTAGGTGGCATTGATGATAGAACATCCACTTCAAGTTATTTAATGAATATGCGTTCACAATAGTATCTTGGAATTGCAAAAAGAAGTCAACAATTTCCAATTATTCAGTATAGGCATAGTACATATCATCTTGGGAAGCAACATGACATATTGTATGGTTGCACAGAATTTTACAGGATCTTGGTGAAACTCAAAAACCACCAACTAGTTTATTGATTGACAGTCAGTGTAATTTTATTATATTATGAGTTCTCAACATCAGGGTGTGTCTAAGACAATTGTTTCTGACAGACATCCCAAATTTACATCAAATTTTTGGAGGGGATTATTCAAATGATTTGGAACAAATATGAACTTTAGCACAACTTATCATCCAAAGTCAAATGGGTAAACAGAGATAGTCAACTAGGTTATTGAAGACATGTTGAGGATGTATGTGATGGATAAACCATCAAAATGGGAAGATTATCTTCACTTGGTAGATTTTTCTTATAATAATGGGTATCAAACATATTTAAATATGAGCCCATTTGAGGCACTTTATGGAAGAAATTTCAACACACCCATGAGTTGGGACAATTCTGCTGACAGAGTAGTGGTTGGGCCAGAATTGCTTAGAGAAATGGAGGAACAAATGGTGAAGATTAGGCATAATTTAAAGGATTCCCAAGATAGGAAGAAAAATCTATGCATATGGGAGCATAACTCACAAATATTTTAAAGAGGATGACCATGTGTTCTTGAAAGTGAATGCCAAGAGGATTTCCTTGAGACTAGGGAATTGTTCAAAGCTTGCAATGAGATATTGTGGATCATCTGAAATCCTAGAGAGGATTGGCCTTGTTTCATAAATGCTTGCACTACGTGCATCCATCTGCATTCATAATGTATTCCATGTATCCTTGCTTAAAAAGTAGGTTCCTAAATATCATAGATGATTTTAGGGGCTAATATTCATAAATGGGCTAATTTTCCATGGATTTTCCCAAAAAACGATTCGTCAATTTCCATTTTTTATAAAAACAATTCGCCTAAATTCCATAGAATAAAATTATTTTACCTTAGAAATCGCCAAAATTTTATAGAAACTGTATAAAATCCTTATAAATTTGAATATTTTACCAAATTATCGCCAAAGATTTTACATTTGGCATATTAAGGACTAGTAAGATTAGCCCAGGTTTCTACATTTTAATATAAATTTCCATCCTTAAAATTATCCCTGTTCCCGATGCTAATCATGTCATTGATTGGACTATGATCCAAGTGGAGAAAGAGGGAGACTTCCGAGTACAGTCGGTGGGATATTGGATCGGTAGGTAAAACAACTTTGGAATTGAGCCATAGGGATAGTAAAGGTCCAATGGACCTGGTATAGTCCCGAGGATGAAACTTGGGAGCACAAAGATGTTATGTGAGTGGATTACCCACATCATTTTGAAGAATTTTGAAGTTTTTTATTTTGCATGTGTATATAATGCATTGGGGATATTGCATAAATAAGGGGGAGGGGAATATAATACCCCCTAGGTCGAACCCCAGTTGTAATATACATATAGGATAGTGAGTCATAATAATTTAGGCCAAATTTCCTTGTATATATGTTTTTAGGCCATAGTGCCTCAAAACATATATACCTTGAGCACAAACATATGGTAAATGCAGTAGGAAAATAAAGATTAGTCCCCTATGTTATGTTTCAATGTTTAATTCCTTTCTTATAGTGTTTGTGTTCTTGTAAATAATTTCCTCCCATTTTTGTTTTTCTTGTATCATATTTGATTTATAAAATCTCAGACAGTAGGCTAATCACCATATTCAGTGTTATTGTAAGATGTCTAGTTATGAAATAGAAGTGATTTCCTCTTAATCTATGACCATTTCTTGTCATTTCTTTGTTTATCTAAATGATATGCATAGGTTACCTCCATGTATTTTAATGCATGAATAGGTTAACTATTTGAAACATGTTTTAATTAATCCGTATGCACATGTTAGAGATGTTGAATTCTTAATTTCTGAGCACATTGTTCTTTTTCCATAAGCTACAGGATTCATTCTCAGTAGTTCCCTATATGTTTATCTTGTTCTTATTCTAATTTACCACTTCATTTTCCTTTAAAACTTGATTGTCTGAAACACTTGTAGACATGTTCTTCTGAGAGTTGAGAACATTTTTCATCTGAGATGATATTGTTTGAGGTCCTATAATTCCAAGAAAGAGAGAGGGAAAAACTTCCCAAATATTGCATAATTACTTTACTGCAAACATAGATTTAATACTCATCTGAATTCTTAGCTCTCGGGGTGCGTCGACATCGTTCCAATAACATCATGGAACATCCCAAGGGATGACATCCAAAATGGCACCATTGTCGGGGAAAAAATTTGAAGATATGTTTCCTTGGGATATGACATTGTGAGTTCTAATCCTTGATGGTGACAACCCTCAAAAATTTGGTTGTTAACATTTCACTTGGAGAGTCCACAAAAGGAAAACATGGAATCTACCAAAAGATAAACCAAAAGTAACCCTGATCCTAATCGGGTTCTAGTATATTCATATCTAGAAAATATTGTGACCTGGAAAAATATCAAAGAACGTTAGATTTCTTCTTTTTTATGTAATCCTTATCTAGAAATATCTCCTTTTGTTGTTCATAAAAATTCTAAATCTATAGATCTAACTGATATACCTAAAGATTCTCTTTCTTCTTCAAAATTTTCTCTATAACCATTGATATACCTCCATAATCCCCCTTTATAATTTATCCAAGAAATCAGTTCTTCCTTAAGACCATACTTGAAAATCCTTGTTGCTCCTCTGTCCTTTTAATACCATAACATCATTTTAAAAAATATCATGGCTAGGTTAGGTGGAGGAAGACCTGGGGTGATTTAACCTCCTCCCCCACCACCTATAAATCCTTAGGTCACTATAATATTTTCCCCATTGAATATGCCCCAAATTACCCATGACCTCCTTGAGAATTACATGAAATATCTACCAACATTTGATGGGGATAAAACTCGCTCAGTTTAAGAGCATATGATTGCTTTCCATGAATTTATAGACGACCAATTTGTAGAGCATGATGATGTATTCATGAGGCTATTTGTCCAAAATTTGGAAGGAGATGTTATAAAATGGTTCAGAGAGATACCCATTGCTTCAATTGATAGTTGGCCAGCTCTATAAGTTTCCTTTATGAGATAGTGGGGTGAGAAAAGGGATAGCCTATACAACCTAAATTAATTTGTCTCAATCAATAAAAGGGCCAATGAAACTATCGATGATTTCAATAGAAGGTCCAATAGGCTCTATAACAATATTCCTAGAGATATAAATCCATCACAACCAACACCTAAATTCACATATGATGGGGTATTTGATGTTGATTTTCTATGGTGTTGAGGGAAAGGAGATCCCCAAACCTTCTTGTGATGAAAGAAGATGAAATATACATATAAGGAAACATGATTGCATCAGGAAAAATGAAGCAAGGATAGGATCAAGAAGAAAATGAAAAGTTCAGGGAAGACTATAGTACTTTTGATCCAAATAGAGACTCCCAAGAAGTAAAGATGAATGAAATGTTCAAATTGATCAGGAACTTGACAAACAAAATTTCAATATTTGAGATAGAACATAGAAATAGAAATAGAGTTGTCCAAGAGGTAGGAATAAGGAATCCTAATCCTAATCAATTCAGAAGACCTCCTAATCCACAACGCATGAGAAGGGAAAGAATAAGTGAACAATAACCCGTTCATCCCCCTGTAAAAAACAACATTGATAACAACCTTGTGGAAGAATTATTGGATGAGGATTATGTGGAATACATAGAGGAAATCCACCTGCTTCAAGATGCTAATGATTCCATACATCTAAATCAAAAGGACTATGAAGAGTCTCTAAATCCTAGGATATTGATGCCTAGCAATCAACCCAACAAAGGAGCTTTATTTAACTCAGTAAAGAATTTGGGTTGATTCAATACATGCTAAGATGCATAAGAAGTATGATCTCAAGCCTCAACAGAAAGAAATTGTTTCAAAAATTGGTCAACCTCAGGATAAGAAAGATGGTCCAAATTAGTCCAAAGATAAAGATAAATATGTTCTAGACATCCCCAAGGAAAATTGAGTTATGGAGCCTGTGAAAAAAGAAAAAGAAGCTAAAGAAATTGAGGAATCAATTTCACCTTTAAATATTGAACATGAATTTTCTAAAATCAATATCCATGTACCTTTGGTGGAGCGGGATAAAATCCCATCATCCCATAATCAAATTGAGAAAGTTATGCAGGGGAAGGGATCAACAAGTCTTCCTGATACTTTGAATGTACAAGATGAATTCCAAACAATAATTTTTGGCCCTCACATTGATGACAAAGAGGAACTTGTGGAACCTTTCTATGTAACCTTAAATATTCATGATAATATGTTGCACAATTGTATGTTGGATTCTGGTGCATCACACAATGTTATAACCAAAATAGTCATGGAAAATTTGGGGTTGGAGATAACCATGCCATATCATGACCTCTATTCTTTTGATTCTATAAAGTTGAAATGTTATTGGATGATCAAGGACATGGTTGTAACCTTGGCCCAACTTCATGTTAAGAACATTATGATGGACATAATAGTGGTTGATATACCAACTAACTATGGCATGTTTTTTTTCCGGAACATGGGCATGAAAATTGGGAGGCACTATTCATATGGATATGACTTATTCCATTGTACTAGTTTTCAGAGGAAATCTCAGAAGGTTGTACTGAGAGACAAAATTTTATTATGTGGTCAATGACCATAAAAAATATGTGAATCATCTCATATATGTTGCTAATGCAGGACACAATTGGTGTATCCTATATGCAAATAAAGAGTACAATGAAAACCCAATGCTTACAGATCCTCTCGAGAGTTCTGTTGAAAAAATAAATGGTATATGGAAAATGTTTTTTGACGGGTCATACTCAAAACAAGGGGTCGAGACTGGTGTAATGCTCATATTCCTCACCAAAAAAGAGATACATTTGTCCTACAAGCTAGATTTCTAGGCTACAAATAATGTATCATAATATGAATCCTTGATGGTAAGATTGGAGGCAACAAGGAAGATGAAAATTACTAAGATGGTGGTATTTGGAGATTCAAAGCTAGTTGTGCAACAAATAAAAGGTTCCTACCAAAAAAGGCATCCAAGAATGAGGGCATACAAAGACTAGGTATGGGAGATGATTGATAATTTTTATGAAGCTTCTAATATTTCTGTTGTTTTAAGAGAGTTTAATTAGTTAGATGATTCCTTAGTAGTTGCGACCAATACCTTTAAAGTACCAGCCACCCCTCAAGCTAAATATGAGATTGAGATGAGATACAAACCATCCATCCATGAAAATATAAAAAACTGGCAAGTTCTTGAAGATGAATAGAAAATAAAAAGGTTCATGGAAGTGATAGATGAATTTGGAAATAATCATATTGGGTCAAATGATGAAGAAGAGACTGAACATGAGATCGGGGAGGAAGATGAAGAGATCCCTGAATTTATCAATTACATGGATGAGCATAAAGTCTTGAAATTCAAGAATAACTTCATTCCCAAAGGATTGGTGCCTTTAGAACAATTGTTTGATAGAAATGATGTATATGTCAAACCAGTTGTCCTTCCCAAGGATGATATCATTGAGGAATATAGTATTGGCATTGAAAAAGAGCCTAAATATATTAAATTTTCCAAAAATATTCATGTTGATCATAAGGAAAAATATTTTCATTTGTTCAAGGATTACATGGAATTTTTTGTAGGGAGATACAAGGACTTAAAAACTTATGATACCACTATCATCCAACATCAAATACCCCTCAAACCTGGTACTAATACTTTCAAGCAGAAACTTAGGAAAGTTAATCCTCTTCTTTTCCCCACCATTGAGAAAGAAATGAGGAAATTATTAGGTTCCCAGATCATTATTCCCTTAAGGTACTCTGAATGGATAGATAATTTAGCTCTAGTGAGAAAGAAGAGTGGGTAAATAAGGCTATGTGTGGACTTTAGGAACTTGAATAAATTCTCATTGAAGGATAACTATCCCCTACCTAACATGGATCATATACTACAGAAAGTGGTGGGGGGAAATAGGATATCCATGATGGATGCTTTTTTTGGATACAACCAAATATCAATGCACCTAGATGACCGAGAGAAGAAAACCTTTACAAAACCATGGGGGACTATCATGTATGAAAAAATTCCTTTTGGTCTGATAAATGTAGGAGAAAATTTTCAGAGGGCCATTGACATTACTTTTGTGGGTGAGAGAGACAAATTCATCATTATATATCTTGATGACATGATTGTATTATCCAAGAAAAATGGAGATCACATCAAGCATTTAAGACAAACCTTTGTGAAGTGTAGGAAATTTGGGTTGTCCTTGAACCCCCAAAAGTCTTATTTTTCTATGGAAGAAGGAAATATTCTTGGTCATATAGTATCCAAGGAAGGAGTGAATATAGATTCAAAATGGGTGGAGGAAATAAAACAAATTGCTCAGCATAGGAACAAGAAAGAAGTACAATATTTCCTAGGTAAAATAAAATTTCAGAGAAGGTTTGTCCTGAATTTTGTTGAAATGGTGGAGCACATTACCAACATGTTGAAAAAGAACCATGAAGTCAAGTGTACAGTTGAAGCCAAAGAATTTTTTCAGCAGATCAAGGAATCCTTGGGAGAGTCTCCAGTTCTGATCATCCCAAATTATGATAAATAATTCCTCATTTTCTATTTTTCATCAATTCATACTATAGTTGTTGTGTTGTTGTAGAAAAAAGAAGAAAATCAAGAGAAACCCATAGCCTTTTTTAGCAAGGCCTTGAGATATGCTATGCTGAAATATTGTAGCATGGAAAAACAAGCTTATGCATTGGTCAAATCATTAAATCTTTTCAAAGATTATGTACTGCACTCTAAGATATTGGCTTATGTACCCACTAGTACTATAAAGGACATTCTCACATAGAATGACAATGAGTGAAGAATAGGTAAATGGATTTCTAAAATTCAGGAGTATGATGTGGAGATCAAGCCCAAAAATCTAGTAAAATGAAAAGGACTAGACAAACTGTTGGCTGAGTCTAACTGCAGAGTTTTAGAATTGAATGCATGGTCGAAAAATATCATAGCAACAAATTTTGAAGGGGATGAAATACAATACTTGCAAAATTTCAGTTGCTCACCAACATGGGATAAATCCAAGTATATGTCATCTAAACTTAAATTTGTGAAGTATTTCATTTTGGGGGGGAATTTGTTTTGGAAGGACCCAGGGGTGATCCTACTAAATTGCCTCACTAAAGAAGAAAATGAGGGAATTTTCATTGATTTTCACAAGGCTATATGTGGAGGTCACCTTGCTTGGAGAGCCACTACATACAATATCCTTAGGGGTGGTTATTACTAGCCCTCTTTGTTTTCTTATGTAAATTGCATGGTTAGAGCATGTGTAGAATGAAATTTTTTTGCAGGAAATAAGCATTTGATGTCCCTCCCACTAAGACCAATCAAAGTTGAGACACATTTTCAATAGTGGGGGATTACATTTCATCAAGGAGATTAATCCGAATTAAAATGGACAACATAAATGGATTTTGACAGCCACAAATTGTTTCACAAAATGGGTACAGGCCATCCCTACAAGAGAAGCCACCGATACAGTCATCATGAAGTTCCTTGAGGGAAATATCTTGGAAACATTTGGGTTCCCAAGAAAGATCATGACTGATAATGCTCGGGCCTTCAAATATTCCAAATGGGTTAAGTTTTTCCAAGACTATAACATAGATTTGGGGCACTCTAATTCTTACTATCCACAAGGAAATGGTTTGGATGAATCCTTCAATAAGAACCTCATCAAGATTATTAAGAAAATGTTGTCCCAAAACAATAAGTCATGGGATTCCCACCTGAAATATGTCATCTAGGCAGACATAGTCAACATTAAAAGGGCCATTGTAACTTCCCTTTTTCATCTTGTATACAGGTTCAAATCCATTTTTCCCATTCAAGTCATCCTTCCTGTGATGAAACTACTACAAGATGAGGATGAATAATCAAATGACATGAATATAAGAATAAATGGCTGATTGAAGTTGAGTAGGTAAGAGAGAAATTTTATATAAATTACCAAGATCATCAAGCAAGAATAAAATAAATATTTGATAAAAGGACCAAGGAAAGAAATTTCATGACAGGAGATCTAGTCCTGAAATGGGGTGCACGAAGGGAAGATAAAGGGAAAGATGGAAAATTTGATAATATTTGGCTTGGACCCTTCCAAGTTGTTTCATTCCAAGATAATAACACTTATGATTTAACCCATCTGGATGGAGATTTGTTTGGGGATTTTGTGAATGGGAGGTCCGTTAAGCATTTCTTGTAGTACCGATCACTGCAAAATTTTCTTACCTTGTACATAAATAATTCCTTTTCATTTTTGTCCATGAATTTTTAATTTTACTTCATTCGCCATTTGTTACTTGAGCTAATAGGCAGAGTTCTAATGCTATAAGTTGTTGAGAATTTTTGTGTCTCATATCAGATCAAATTTTTAGGTATGAAGGAGATGTATCATTTCAAGGAGGACTACATAACCCAACAAAAGAAGGCACTTGGTTGACAGTTCTCAACAGATGATAGGGGTATGTTTTCCCCGCTAGAGCCAATATTATTATAATGTTCATTCCTACACTGGTATGAAGGTTCATCAAGGTTATAAGGCCTAGATTGAGCAAGTTAAAGGAAGAGGGTGAGCTTGCAAATCCTATGGATAGTCTAAGAGACAAGTTATTTCAATGCCTAATGAAAAAAGTGGAAATAAATCCATGCCTATCTTCTTAAGAAAATAAGTAATCCCTCGGGTGCTTATTGGGGGTCAAACAATGCTTAGCATGCCCTTGAAAGGACCTAAGTTTTTTATCCAAAGGGATTAACACAAGACTGTGGCCTAGGAACCAAACACTGGAAAGGATGCGGGACCACAACATATCATATAGTTATAAGTGGGTGGGTGCAATATCAGCAATGTAGATCTCATCGCACGTGTCCCCTCCCCCGACATGTCCGACATTTAACAAAGGGTGGGGGAATGAAACTCAACCAGGGTAAAACATTTTGTGATGTGGCACACGTTCGTCAATTGCAGCCACCCAGGACTATGGTTAATATAACCACACGAGACCCACCCCCCCGCAATCAACACATGGTTCACGCACATCTTAGATGATGACAACGTGACTTTCTAGCAGGGAACCTGTCAGGACAATCAGAAACTGCCATGTGGATAGAAGAAACCCACCAAATACATAGGACAACACCTCAGAAGAAAGTGACACATGACATAACCCTTACCACATCGTCATCGACGTGGACTGGTATAAGACTGCCACATATCCAGGTTAACATCAGCATGATGTTGTCAAGGCCTTAACCGATTTTGGGCATGTGTTTGAGCCAGGTCAACTACTTTCAATTGTCTCGAACTCCAAATCAATGGTCGAGGTGAAAGATTGGAGTCTCCCTCCTTGAATTCCTATTGGTACCTTAATGCATGACCTCTCTGATGGGTGCACCTCTAATCGACGATTCATATACTTTTCCATATATTGAAGCACAATAGGCATCGGGCCAACCAGCAATGCCCACGTGGACATAGGGAAACCACTATATACACAAGTCAACATCTCACAAATGGGTGACACAACTCATGTTCTCCTTGCCACATCAACATCATCATGGGCCAATAGAAATTCACCAAGTTTCCATGATGATGTAGGCATGACATTGTATAATCATTGGATTATTTTTCTCTTAGTTGAGCCAAATCAATGACCCTCATTCATTCAAGATCCAGATTAATGACTCTCAATTGTTTCATTTCATATAGTCCTATGGGTCCTTGTCATCATAATTCCTCCCTTTATCTCTAGCACAACACGCCACATAGGTATCACTCTAATGGACTAGCTAGAATTCTCCCCCATATGAGTTCTATTGGGACCCAATACTAGATCACTCTGATGGATACACCTCTCATTGATGGTATAGATCTCATTTGGTGGCAATGCCAACATGTCATAAGAGCATCTGTCAGAACCAACCAAAGGTCACCACGTGGACATGTGGAACCCATCAAAGGTGTTGAAACACATATCAAATCCAGGTGACATGTGTCATGCATATTGGCCATGTCAACACTATCATCAACCGGTATAATGCCGCCACATTTCCATGGGACTTGGCTGATGTCATTGATGGAATTGTATGAAAAAAGGATTTATATTTTTATTCTAACTCAAATCAATGGCTCGGATATGATCATGCATTGGAAATAATGATACATATTTGATTTCATGCTTTAAGGCATATCAACTCATTGGGACACATATCAATGACTGAGATTACTCATCGGAGAATGATCCGATGGTGGTTGAGTTTCACGATTTATACTTATTTGATTTTGGGCGCCCATCCAACAAAAGAAATTATTGCAGGGGATCTTAAGGGATAGGGTTGAATGATTATCTTGGCTGGAAAATGTCTAGTTTCTCCACGAACTCAGCATAATAGAAATCCAATAGGTAAAAGTAACTTTTATAGTTTTAACAAGGGGGGAAACCATTAAAGAATCAAGAACTAGTAAACAATTTCAAGAATATGGAAGTGGTTTCAAGAATAATTTTAGGGCATGAGTGAGAGGAATAAAAAATGGTGAAGGAAATTATTGCTAGGGTCGACAGTTTGAGAAATTTAAGATTTTCTTATAACCAGAGTTGTTTGATTAGAAACCTTGAGCACATAAAGATGGTGAATGCATCA
>CBVK0102049226.1:1392-38127 GCA_900067695.1 Picea abies
AGCCACATGGCAACATCTCTATTATATCAAGCTATAGATGATATAGTTTACTCTCGATGCAATGATACTATCCTCATTGTTGAAAATAAAATTCACCAATATAAATGGAGTTTGATTTGTTGTCATGGGCAATAGGTTTGTGCATGGAATATAGTTTCTTTGTTGTCCTCCCTATTTGTAAACATGTTAAAAACAACATTTTTAATTAAACATCATGGGTTTATGCATGGAATATACTTGCTTTCTTATCCTCCCTATTTGTAAACTTGTTAAATACAACATTTTTTTATTAAACATCATGTTGTAAGCATGTTCTCATCCGGCCTGTAGCATACATGCTTGCCTTGCTTGCATCAATATGCATTCATAATGTATTTCATATATCATTGCTTAAAAAGTATGTACCTGATACTAATCATGTTATTGATTGGAATGTAATTCAGGTGGAGCAAGAAGGTAGTTTTCAAGTACGTCTAGTGCGCATATTGGATCAAAAGATCAAGCAGCTTCAGAATCGAACCATAGGGCTAGTAAAGGTCCAATGGACCTAGTACGGCCCTGAGGATGCGACTTGGGGCTAGTAAAGGTCCAATGGACCTAGTACGGCCCTGAGGATGCGACTTGGGAGCATGAAGATGCTATGCATGCAGAATACCTGCATCTTTTTGAACGTTTTTTAGTTTTGGTTGTACATATGTATATATTGCACTGAGGACAATGCATAAATAAAGGGGAGGGGATTGTAATACCCCTAGGATAAACCCCAATTGTAAATATAAATGTAACTGTAAATTACATATAAGCTGATGAACTGAAGGAACAAGATTTGTGGTTTGGCGCAACGCGCATTAAGTTAGTGCGCGAGAATATCATACCAAAGAAGTGCGTGAAGTTTGTAAAATGATATAGAACGTAGTTTAATGTTTTGGTGTGTGCCTATGTAAGTGCACACAAATGGTGCACAAAAAAGTAAACAACTTAAAGAATACAATGCACACTGATATAGCACGTAAGGATGGAGCACATTCCAAGATTCAACGCACGACGACTTAGTGCGCAACCTTAGAGGTCATAGAGCCTTGTTGTATATATGACTTGATGTAACACGCACCTATGTAAGTGTGTGAGGGTGGTGCACTAAAAGAAGAGTGCACACAACCCAGAAGTTTTGCATGCACTGGTTTAGTGCGCGATCTTTATGTTTTTGAGGCTGATGAGCTTGGATGCAAAATATCAGTGCTTATGTACTAAGAATGTAAATGTAATCACATGCAAATTTAATGAAAAATACATCACTGCGACAGACCGACGACGTAAAAGAGACGTAAAAGAGTATAGGGGGCTAACTCCACTAGCTGAGGTTAAGGGGTCTTAAGGAATATTATATTAATATTCCTTAAAAAAATATAAAGTAAGGATATTATTTATCCTAAGTTTGAGAAAGAGGGACGTGTGGACTGAAGACAGTTCTCAACATGACAAGTGTCAAGTTGGGAACATGCATCGAAATAACTTAGACTGAGTAACTTTTTGGCTATGATTCGATCATTCAGGCAATCACTCAAGGGGGATTTGAGCTGCCTATTATTGTCATCGAACATTGTTGCTATTTGACTAGTTTTCTGTTGTTACTGTTGCAGATACCTATACATTGCTTAGTTTGGAGAGCTAGACCAAAGAGGTGGGTTTCCAAGCCCATGGGACATTGCATTCTATCCAGGTGAGAGAATTGCAAGGAAGTATTTTCCCGAAGTGTCAAACTACAACGGCATGGCTTTGAGACTTCCTGTCCGACCTGTTGTTGAAGCCCTATAAGGGAGGTGGGGTAGCCGAAGCACTATTGAGCAGAGAAGGGGCTCACTTCCTGGGGTGGGACATGCATGTGGGGAATGGGGCATTGTAGGTTGTCAATATGAATTGGCACCTGTGACAGAGTTTCTTATAATTAAGTCACCTGTGACTAAGATATTTTAGCTTGGCTAGGAACCCTTACCCAAGTGGAGTTTAGCCCCAGCTCGGGGGTGACCCACTGCCAAGAGTGATGAGTAGTGCGGTCCAAGGCTGGGAGGAACGTGGAAGGTCTGCACGCAGTTGGTGTAAATTTAATCAAAGACGAGTGTTATTATGTATTAAACCATGTGTTGCAGTGATAATTATGCATCTCTTTTCATGGTTTTATTCTGTTTATGTTGCATGTATAATTATGTTATGAATATGTATGTAACTGTGCATTGCAAAATGTATTTTTATGTTTTAATTAGTGTCAAAATTGTATCAGAGAAACTTGTTTGAGTTGTTGTTGGTAATGGAAACATTACCTATTGGTATTAGAGTTGATGACAAGAGTGGAGAAGTGTTTTAGCGTGATGTGCCCAGCCTAAGTGATTGGGTACGTTACAAAATGGTATCAGAGCAAGAAAGTTTTTAAGTGGCATAGCCCAGAGGGTGGTTGGGGATGTTACAAAATGGGATTCATTGTACTAGGTAGACATGGATGAAACAACCAAAAAACATATCTAACCCTCTATGGTAAGGCATGTTCATACAAGGGGTGAAACAAATCCACTTACCTTGCACTCAGGGATGGAATTTGATAGGTAAATAGCCCGTCAAATACAGTTAAAAACTCCCCATAACCATCATCATTCTTTGTTACAAATGTCAAAAATGTAATGTAGTGATCAAAACCAAAACCATCTAATTTAACAAACTGTTCCATTTTCAAATTCCAACCATGTTTGCACTCATTAAGTTGGAGAAGTTGTTTGATTACATCCAATGTGATACAATGCCATGAAAAGTTGTCACCAATAAGACCTTTGTGCAAGTTTTCTTTCGACAAGCAACAAAGAAAAAGTCCCATATGATGGTACCTTTATGCTGCCCACTTCGATCTTATACGGATAATCATTATGGATGATGATTTATATGAATATCTCAAAAGAAATGTGCTATTGTATTGTATTGAGTGAGGATGCGTTGTTCCAAAGTTGAGGCATTATAGCCAATTGCAGTGTGTCATATGATGCAATCAGATTTGTCCAAGTAATATTCTCACTTTGAATTTTTCTTTTTCTAACTCATACTTCGAACCAACTCGCCTAACAATACTATTGTTTTGCACCACTGTAGAAGATATTTGTGTAGAATATGCATTTCTTTGGTGATGAAGAGAAAGCAACCTCCTTTAATTCCATGTTTTGTCCTCTGGTCGTCCTCCTATTTGATCTTCAAAAGAACTAGATTTTTGTTCAAATGATTTTCTCTAAAGTGAATAATGAGCAGAAATGAAAAAACGCCCCAGGAAACCACCATAATTGTTGTCATATTAACTTTGATAGCAAAATCAGATAAATTGCATATATTATGGTTTAAACCTAAGTCACCTGACACATCCCTTATTGGCCAAGCGTCCGTATCCGCAGTGTCATTGTGATGACATGATACGGTACGTGTTAGACACGTGTTCAACCAATGTCATGAGGTAATGACACGTCACCAAATCGTGTCAGACACTGTTTTGAGGACGTGTCATGATTTTATGACATGTGTCCTTCGTAAAGCATGCCGCAGGAGGTTAAAAAGGGTTTTGTTAAGGTATTTTAGATGCCTGTGGAGGAAGTCAGATTTCATCATTTCAGTCATCGCTTGGAAGTTGGTTGTCTTCACCGTGGGATATTGCAGCCTGGCAGCCATCACCCAGTTGGTCATCTACAACAACCATTGCCCAGTTCACAAGTGGTCAAGACATGTAACACTGGAAACCTTTGCTGATTGTAGCCTTTTTTCTAGCGCTGAATTAGCTGAGATATCCACCATGAATACTTGCTGCTACAGTAACCATCCAAAGGCAGAGTATAAGCTGATATGTTTTAGCCTTATTTACATAATCATACCACTGCTTTTGCTGCTGTCATGTTCTCTAATTTGCTGACTGCTGACAGGGTGGTAAGTTGCTGAAGTATGACATGCAAACACTCTCTTGCTGAATAAGACACCAATATCTCACAACTCCCATGCAAATACTGGTCAATGAGAAGTTATCAGAGTATCAGTGTGTCTATGTTCTATGAGTATGATATTTAGAGTTTGATTGATTTGTATGATGTATCTTTTTCGGAGTTCACGGATCAATATCTACTATGATCTATCAATATTTTGTCTATTTCAGTAATTTTTATATACTTCCCCCGTGTCCTGATTTTGGGGGTCACCGTGTCCCGTAACTTCATGTCAGGTGACTTAGGTTTAAACTGTTTTCGTGAAAAGACAGTCATTTGACATTGTGTATTGTCCGAATTTTCAAAGTGAAACCCTTGCCAAGAATCACCGCAAAACAATATGGATCGTGTCGCTGATGTCTTAGATAACATTGCTCTCAAGCTAGGAAAAATTCCTACCCGATGAACTCTAAAAGCTAGATTAAATATATCAGTTTCTCCTAACAGGAAAAGGCATGTAAACACAGCCAACTCAAACGATTGACTCATATATATTTGCTGTTATTGCACTTGACTCAAATGGAGGATATGGGGTCTCAACATATAATTTTGTCATGCATCCTTAACGAAAAATTAGCCACAATTCCCAACAGAACTTGGGGCAGAAATAACATAAAACTGTTCATTACCATGTTATAACAGAAACTATTAACATGAAGCCAGACTACACAGCAATCAAGCCAATCCCTTCAAAACTTTGAGCAGCCCAGATGTCCAAGATAGATGCAATGGTTCATTCCAAAGGCCATTTTTTTGTAAATTTAAGGGGGCATTGTAGTTGCACACAACTTAATTACTAGAACTAAATATCGGCAATTCTTTGTTAGAGAATTCAAAGACGTACATGTTTCATCCTCAATATACTTGCATGCCACTCCTAAACTTACAACTACTTTAGCTAGCAAATCGTCGACTTAAATTATGAGTGCTCTACAGAGCAAAAGGCTTGAGAACATCCACTAATAAAGGGCAGTTATAATTTATTAAGCTTTTGTAATCTGTGATTGCCAGTGAAGTACCTTGATATACAGTATCAAGGAGACGAGTTCAAGGATATATCTTCCCCGAAATTCAGATATAGTTTAACATGAACAGTACAACTAGAGATTAAATGAATAGAACGAAACTTCCCTGATGTCCACTAATGACCTAAAATGCAGTCAACAGGACTGTAGTAAAAGACAGAACTGAGAATGCCTAATGCAACTCCAACATTAATAAGAGGTACTGCGGAAGTATAAGAGCTATGCAGGCTCAGAAAGCCAAAATAAATAATAGAAAATAAAGCCTTGAATGGTGTACAACCTTTAATATGAAAGGAACAGCAATTGATACAATAAATGTTTCCAATTTTAATATGAACTGGCACAAAAGGCCAACAACAGCATTGCCTCCAATCATCCTCCCAGTTCTTGCTTCTCTCAAGCCTAATGTTCTAAAATTGGTTAACATTTTTCTTTTAAATGAAACAAATCTTACAAACAAGTGACCGAACAAGAACTCAAGATCCACTTTCCTCTGTTGTAGTAACGAACTAGGAAAAAACCTTGGGACCAATATTTGGTTCTTTCTTTCTGGTGCCCGAAATTTTCTGATGTTTCTTCAACCCCAAAATCCGGAAAGTAATAGGTAGCCTGTATGACCAACTTATAAGTAGCATAATCATGAAGTACGGATCACATATAGCCGCTGGATATTGATGCTTGTAACAAGGTGGAAAGATGAAATATTTTTTCCTTCAGTCATCTTAGATGTTTGTCAGCTGCATTAACTCGAACCACTGCAAAACATACATTGACATGAGTCTTCTCATCCAACAGATTGAAACACTTCTGAATAGTTAGATCACCTAACCAGTCATTCATAAGTAATGATTCTAGTCTGAATGCCCATGCATTGCACTGGATAATTACGAATTATTAATGACAGGTAAATCCTGCATTGAAATAATGGCCTAGTTGCTATTGTTTTCAAGAATTTGCACATCAGAAAAGTAATACAAGACAAATTCATCCACTACCCTCATTTAGAAAAGAATTGTAAAAAAGACAGGAGCAATTCATTCTCCGATTTACTGGCCACCAAAGTCTGGCTACTATAAATTTAATTGCCAAACAGTGTTCATCAAAATAGCATGACTGGGCTGCACACATAAACTCAAATGGTAATTTGGATAGCTGAATCAAAAGAAAAGATGACATAGATTTTATACACACACACAACAGTTGGAGGGAAACTGAGAACTAACTGCTTATGACAGAGAAATAAACGATCCCAAGGAATGTAACCATCATCTGCAGAAATTTGCAAAAATACATTCAATTCTCCAAAGAGTATAAGATGCCACAATCATCTGCTTGAACATATTTGCTATGCCAGAAACCTGAATAAGAACGGGCAGACATGGAGGATACTTCCAGTTTCATCCGACTTTATTGTTTCTAAAAAGATTCAAACTGCCAACAGCAACTGACACCATCCAGGGCAGGGTTAGCCAATATTGTAAGATAATTCATAACATTCAACAAGAAGTGTCATTTAGGGGAAGTTTTGTTATCTTGAGCACAACTTGCTTACTTCTGTTAATATCCAAACCAATTTTACTCATGATCATCTACAAACGATTATATCTATTTTAATCAGAGAGATATATGTTACATTAAATTGAATGCGTGGCAGGATGTCTGAGACTAGTAATTCATACTTTCTCAAGATGGAATTGAAATTGAAATTTATTTTGATGTCCATTAAAGACCAAATTCTGTTCAGAACCACTTCATAACTTCCTGAAGCAGGATCCAATAAATCCCAAAATTACATGCCATATTGACTCTTGATTAACAGGAAATAGGTTGATGAAATCAATAGGAGGGTAAAATGAACATACCAAAGCCCAAATATGTCCACTATAGGTTTTCCAAAAAATCATCTTCCACATTTCATAAGCATGACCCAAGTTCCACTATTCTAATACTCTCCTCCAAAAATGTTATCACAATTTAATTCAATCAACAAACTACTCCATCGGGATATTAAAAGCCACAAAAAGATGATTAGAGAAAAGGCGATTCAATTTAAATACCTGTCTTAACAAATCTGCCAGTGTCCTTGGTAGAGCCTCAATATCCTTCAAAATAATGTAGTATGGGAAAGGAAACGAATCCAAATACTTAGAGAACTTAGGCATTCCATCAGTAAATGATACAGACTGCAGAAAATCATGAAGCACAAAATCAGATGCTTTCCTGTGCATTAAATTCCAAAAAAACACAATGATATAATAATTATAATCTAATTGTAACAAAGTGAAGCATTACTTGCACATCCATTATTGATTCCTCTGGACTATCTAAGACAATAAATGCCAGTAGTTGCTTCCTGCTCAAAGCATCCCTTACACAGCGCTTCAAATTCTCCTGTATTGTTAACACTAAGAGAAGTTAGTACTCTGAATTCTGCTAAACATATCATGCTGAAGAGCCATTTTTTATATCTCATATTAAGGTCGAACTAGACTCTTATTCATGGTGTTTTGACAGGAACAGAAAATTGGAGGGGTATCAAGAACTAGACTGTTAATGCGTAAGAGAGATCCAGAGTCATTCATAGGATTTTACTAGGAAGTTCACCATGTAGTCAAAGGTAATGCAATAAATGACTGTATAGGGATCACAAAATTCCATATATTATCTCTACTGGAACTTAAAATGAGGCACTCTGGGAAAAGAAAATCACATTCATTGAAAAAAGGCATATATGGCTTGAAACAAAAAATAAGTAATAATAATAAAAAAAAAACCGTGACAAGAATATTGATTGCCTAAAGGAAAGTACATTTATACATGTAGCAATGCTATTTGACAATTGACAACAATAGAAAATTATAAGGGTAGATAATAAATTTTAACATAAGATTGATTGATATCAAGCACAAACATAAATAACAACTAAGATTAACCTTTCTAATGATTGCAGAACTGATAACATGAGCTTAAAGACACAATTTTATCTATATGCTACTAAGATTGTGCCAACCATACCTTTTCATGAAAACGGCCATCTGCAATAATTAAAACAAGTTGTTGAACGTCAGTTCGACCAGAAGGTGCACGTGATCTCATTGCAACATGATCCAACAAATTGGTCAAGTATTTAAGGAGGTCAACGACAGGTTCATCTGCTATAGTATTATCTTGCTTGAAGGAAAACTTTGAAATAATCTACAAGTGTGGTAACCAAATCAGTGCTAAGTAAGTTAGTTATCCCTCAATATTGTCAGTGGCCAAAAGGAAAGAAAGCTCATTTTAGTAATTACTAACAAGAAATAATCAATATCATGTTTACCTTGAGACCTGCTTCACTTGAGAAAGGCTGATCAAAGTCATGCAGCATACGGACATTACCTTTCTCTCCAAAACTTGCAACTGCCAACTGTCCCACTTCCAACTGTGACATTGCCCTGCATATGGTAATGAGAGCTTCTATAGCCATGTGCCCACAGTGACTTTCAGACATACTTCGTGAATCATCTATTGCCAAAACAATCTGGTATTGTCGTTTGTTGGGTTTTGTGCGCCGGAGCCAGATCTTATCTTTTTGAAACTGGCTTGCAATGTAAGGAATAACCTGAAATTTGTAACGTAGCTAAATGCCCAAATTCATTTTAAGGACAACAGGAAATTTACTTTAAATGGATATCTTATTTCATGAACAGAATAAATAAGTGAGAAAAATCTTTACCTTTTTCATATTTATCCGCTTCCCTGTTTGGTAATCCCCTTCAAGCTTACTTGCTAAGGTTGGCTCCATGATTAATCTCAACTGCTCTGCCAGGTCTTGGGAAAGCCTTGTAGTAAGCTGTTCGTACTTTGCCCAAACTATTGCAGAATTTTCATGACTGCTGTGATGTTCCTTAAATATCATCTCGATATCCCTCCTTAGCTTTCTTACATCTTCTTCGGTCCAAGCCTGGTCAGTTGTTGCAAATTGACTATTTGATTGTCTAGCTGTACCTTGATGCTGTCTTTCAATTGACACAAAACTTTCTGACTGAACTCTGTCTTGGTTTTCACACTCAATATCCATCTCATTCTCCACAATTTGTGAGAAAGATGGAACATTATCAACAAATTTATTCTGTGATTGCTTCTCATTTTTTGTATTCACACCAATATTTTTAACATTTTTCTGTAACGTACCATTGTCTTCCATATCTACAATATCTTCAGTCTCGTTTACAGGGGGTGCAGCCTCTTTCTCAGTAGGATCCTCTTCCACTGTAATTGACTTGTTCACATTTATGTTCTCATCAAGTTGATCAGCGGTAGCAGCACCTAATGCTTGGGAATTACTCTTTTCCCCTTCCGACACAAATTGGAATTCATCTCCTCCATCAATTTCCAGTTCCTCTATTTTGCTGGAAATTTCATTTGTATTCTGATCTTGAGATTTGATATCTGATATTTTTACTCTCTCTTTCCAGTCCTTCAATGCATCACCAATACTGCGGAAAGGATTTGCATTCATTCTTTCCAACGACTGCAATTCTTTTGCAGATGAAGAGGACAGCTTAGGATCAGAACTAGGATCCGTTTCCATGCCATTATAAGGAACTGTTGATGGCTCAGAAACACTTTCACTAAAAGCACCTTTCATAAAACCATGCCCCTCTCTATGAGTATCTCCAAGAATAATATCATTCTGCAGATCAGAAATAACACCGTCTGCTAAGGCCTGGTTCGCTGCATTTAGATTTTCATTGCTTTTAACTGAATTTGGAGTATATTGAGAATCTGGTAGTGTATGATTAGCATCCACTTGAAAGGAAATTTCATCAGATTCAATTGACTGGTGATCTCCTTCACAAGGATCTTCATTGATTTCATTAGTTTCAATCGGTTCCTCTTGTTGCAGCTCTCCACCAGAATCACCACCTTGCTCACTAGCATCCATATCAAAATCTTCTAAAACCGAATGTTCCTTGTCCTCTTTGACAGTATTCTCAGTAGTCTTATCATCCAGATCAGAGCCAGGTTGCTCTTCCTTATCTATTTGTGAATTTGTAGGTTCTTCCACTTCCATATCTTCAGAGAGAAATTCTTCCTCTGCATGAGGCTGCATCCCTGTAGGATCAGTATACGCATCCTCTTTATTCATGGTCAGATCCTCAGGGATGTCATTTTCATCATTACCAACTCCAGAATCTTCTGGAGCTGTGTCATGACTTTCAGAATCTTTATCTTGTGCCGCCACTTCATCATTGCTTGCATCCTGCTTTGCTCTGAGCTCCATTGAGTCTGACATGGTATCCTGGACAGAAGCCCCAGTTTCATATTTTTCTTTTGGATTTTCTGGTTGACAATCCTGTTCTTTGTTCCACAGCTGTTCATCAACCACATCTTCATCCTCTCCTGTCTTCCCCATGGCCGAGTCAATATTTTCTTCTTGATCATCATCCCCACTCTCATCACCTGAATCCTCACTGACACTAAACATATCACTTGTATTAAAGTCCTGTTCCATCTCTATGCCTTTATCAGGATCGGTTGAGACTTTTTGGGATGTAGTGGGTTCTTCACTTGGCTGAAATATGAAATTGTCAAGTACAAAAACTTAGAAAAGCTCCAGTGAAAAGAAATTGGTATTCTCGGAGAAACATGAAGCAAGCTAAAGCATAAAAGACTCACCTTTTCAGAACCCCCAAGAAGTTGATCTTCATCTTCTATCTGATCACTAACATCCTTCACACCTTCACCTTCACCCATACCTGTTCCACTTGCATCTTCAAACCTAAGATTATCGCCCTCTTCCTCGAGCTCTTCTTTAGCTACAAAGAATCCATCAGCATAGAATGCTGCAAAGATGTTTGAAAGAATATAATCCATTTTTGCTACCTGCATCAGGAGAAACAGCAGAGACTTCATATATGAAATTTAGGGAACAGATTAAAACTAATATCTGCAGATAAATATGATTCATTTTAGAATGTCATGTCATAACCAAAGCACCTGGCTACTCAAATCAACCAAGTGTACAGAGCTAATAACAAGACAAGCAAACAAATTTACTGTCTTATGATCAACCAAGTGTACAGAGCCAATAACAAGACAAGCAAACAAAACTTACAGTCTTATGCATATCCACATAATCAGACAAGACTTTGTTTCCAGCATTTAAGATCATTTCCACAAATATTTGAAGACATCCAAGCATATTTCCTGCAGAGAGACAGGGCTCGATATTTTTCTGAGCTCCACAGTTGAAGAGCTTAACCTAATAGACAAAACATGTAAAAATAAGCAAAATATAAACTGAAAAGACCAGATATAAAAGGACAAGACACTGGAACACTTTGATAACAGCAAGCAGATATATCATCATATTGGGATGAGGAGGAATGTCGTACAGCAGCAGCTATTGTTTTCATAAGTGCATCATATAAATCATCTAAGCGAAAGTTTGTCATTTGTTCGTCAAATATGGATTCCCATGTTTGTAAGGTTCCTCCAGGATGCATGGAGTGCTCCTCCAAAGAGGGTGATTGCACAAAAAAGTGTCCTGCTTTATCGGTGAATTTCAGAATCTCTGAAATAGTCTTTTCATGAGATTCTATAAATGAGGTAGTGAGTTCTTCAACACTGCATAGGACACCTTGTGTATTCTTCTCTGAGATGAATTCATTAGACATTTGAACTCCCTGAAAAAATAATTTCCCATGTCAAGCAATATCACTGCTAGAAATCCTTATATACAAAGAACAGACAAAGCAGTGCACCAGTGTACAATAACATTCCACTCAAACATTTAAAAATGCAGCACGATGACTAGCCACGAGTGAATCTTACAAATCAGATGGAAGAGTTTCAATATTTCACCATTAGTATTTTTTTTAATAACGCCTAATGGAATTTAAAAAGAAAATTGAATTCCTTCAACATTCTACACTTTTACAGGAATGTAGGTGGCTGCTAGATCTGAGGGAAGGAAAAACATTAAATACTGTACAATGTTTTCACACAAACAGCCTGACTCTTTATACACAAATATAGGGAAATCTCATCAATAAGGCAGATTTTAGTTGATGTAGACGTAAGAAACTTTGTACAAATACAGGACAAAGTAGTGAAGAAGTGTTATAACTTATAATAACCTTACTTCACCCAGATTTGCAGCAGGATGACTTTCACCCATCTTTGAATCTTAAAAATTGGACGGAAAAGTAAATATTCGCCACACAGATCTTAGAGCTATTAGCCAAAATAAGTATACTTAATAATTCCTTCTGTATTTTAGATTTTCAAAAGAGACACAGGTGGCTTCCAATATTGAGGAAAAATAAATATTAAAACCATAACAGCTATCAACAGAAACAGAAGATCAGAACAAGTCACAGGTTAAATGCGTCATTATAACTACCAATAAAAAGAGCAAATCAGATATGATTTACAGACCAGACTTTCTTGCAGTGATCAAAATCTTAGAGACTGGCAGATGCTCATGCTATTCAGATGAGTATTTTGACTGTAAACCTTTGGTTCTGAGCTCCATTCGTGGGGCTACTTATTAATCTCTAGTTGGACAAAACTGTATATGAATTTATTGTTGCTATGTCTTAGAAAGGGACTTATTTATATTTTCACAATGCTTTCTAATCCCATCCGCCTAAGAATAACTACATTCTACCAAATAAAATAGACAAAAATGACTAAAAGTTATACAACAGAAAGGAGATCATGACATTTTCAAATTTCAATTCCAAACCACATATGACCACTAAGATTGAAAATATGAAACAGAAATCAAAAGAAAATTATATTTCTAATCATCATACAAACATGCAATCCTCTAAATGGAATATTCGACATCTCTTCTCTCATACACCATGGTCCATACCAAATTGCTCATTTTCTGCCTTGCAAGTAGGTTTCCAGCTTTATTTGAATTGGAAAATGAAACATTCTTGCAGTAAGCACAAAAGTATCACATGCTGAACATCACCTGAAAAAGGAGGTCTGATATCTGATTCAAGGCAGGCATTACACTGTCTTGTCCAGTGTAATCTTGAAGTAACGCTGAAATGTCTTCTTGCATTTCCTTTATCACCCTAAAGGTTTGATACACTGCTTCCTCCATTTGTTTAGAAATGATAAATGTGCATAATTCTTTGTGGGATTCAACAGTGATCAAGTGACTTCCAAGAAGATACTTATCTAAAGAAGCCTGCCAAGCACATATGTCTATCAGTACGAAGTTCGAACCAATAATAAATTTAAGTTTAAAACCTTAAATAAAATTATAATGTTACAACAACAGTTTGCATACCTTGGAATTGTTCAACGAAGGGATAAATTTATCAATGAAGACTTGTAATTTGTTCACCTCCCCACCAAGACTTGTAAAGGAACAACTATGGATTCTTCCTACCATTTTTAAGAGCAAAGAAGTTTCCACGGATACAGTGCATAGACAGTCAACAAGGTGCTGTAAAGGCAAAAGAAATAGGTATAGTTACTGTATTATAGCAAGTTATTCTTAGTAATGCTCCAAATAGCTAACAAAAAAGACGGGCATTTACAACACATCTACCTTCTGCTGCCACATCCACCTATACATAACATGCTGCTGGGATGGAAGTGCTGTGCTCTCTGTTGCACCAGCATTTACTGTATAAAAATAGTTAAGCAATACATAAAATATTAGGATAGGACTACAAGATAACATTGCAATAGTCAAACATTGTGGATAACAAAAATATTCAATTTATGGAAGGCAATAGAAAGTAAGCAAAACTGTACATAATACACACTCTCACATATTAAACATTATTGAAAAACATAATATCAAATTGAAATATATGAAAAGACTCCAATACCAGAATCTTTCAGGGACAGAACAAGCTTAGACAGCTTTTCTAGCTTCAAAGAGAACCCATATGCAGTGCATCTTTGGTTGCGTTGCAAAAAAAGAAGATGTTCCAAAAATGACATAGAAATTTCGACCTGCACAGAATACCAAATTTGAATGGCTATTCTTATTGGAAAAACAGAATTGCCCAAAGTATAATATAGAATGAACATTACCTCTCTTAAACTTAGATCTTTGTGGAAACTGAGACAGATTTGTCTTAATCGCTGCATCAATGCCATATTTTTGAAATAGTATTCATTTGCCAATCTCCAGTCTGCATTGTTCTCCTTAAATTTCAATGCTCCAGACTGATTAATATCTTTACTAGATTCCATTTTAGTGGTTGTACACTGAGATTCTTGCTTAAGTAAATGAGTCACATTGAAGCAGGGCTGTAGAAACCAGCTGCTTGCATCACGCTCCTCCTAAAAAGAAAAATATTTCTAACCATGAGCACAAATTTTGCATATTTCTTCATCAAAACCAGAATAAATTTATGAACATCGAAAATATTCTCAACGAAAAGCACCTTTGGCACAGTTGATTTGTGATGTGATAAACCAATAGACTTTAAGACTTTTAGGAGGTCTGTGAAAGCTTTCTTCTTGACCGAACGCTTAGCATCATTTTTGCGGATATCATATGCACGACAAAGTACACTCCTCCAAAGCATCTCTAGTGACTTATGTCCTTCTTGACGCATATCCAATGAAGCTTTGGAAAATATGGACTGACTAATACAGCTTTCTACCTTCTCTATAAGAATAGGAATTTTCTGCTGATATACTCCCTTTGAACCTGTATGTTCAGAAACAAAAATTTATATTATGAACATGGAATGACACCTCGTTGACCACCAGTAGAAATATAAAAGTAATATAACACATTATTGCATCACAGTAAAAAATAAGCAAGAAAAATTGGCTTTCTCCAACCTGAATAAACATGAGAAGCTATATGGCTTATCAATTGTACTTGTGTTTGACTGTATTGTTGCCAGCTGTGTAAACACGACCTATAAACAGAACATATAATCTTTGTAAAACAATCCTTCCAAAAGATAAATGAAAAAGACTGAATAGCATGCAAAAAGAAAGTAAGCATAACTAACCTCTCAGCAGCACTAGTTTCCATGTATTCATTCTGACTGGGAATTTTGTCTAAGCAAATTTCATGCTCACTCTCTAACTGTTTAAAAAAAGGAGAATCAAGATTTGCCGCACCAATTTTCATCAATTCTTGATTGAGCAATTCCATAACAGGTTGTCGCAAAATATCCTGCATTGAATCAATAAATAATTCTAACAAGTCAAATGCAAATCCACAATCTGCTGTTGTTTTCGTTGCGACAGCAGAAAACAAGCCCTCTAACTAGGGCTGGTCAGCTTGACTTAAGCCAGAATGCTGCAAAGCCAACCTATAATCAAGCTTCAACTTTTTAATGCAACTCTAGGCCAGAATGGCATGCAGTGAATACTGTGAGCTGTGTTTCCTCACAAGTGTAATCTGGCTAAACTCTAATCAAGCTTCAGCTTTTTAATGCAACTCTAGGCCGGAATGGCATGCAGCAAACACTATGAGCTGCATTTCCTCACAAGTGAAATCTGGCTAAGCCTCTAAAATCAACTATAGTTGAAGTCAAATAATCTGCCTCAATTTGAGAAACTCTCTCTGCTAACTATGTCTTGGATTATATGACCGGTTACATAAATTGTGGGCAATAAACGTCAGAATCAAATCTTAGCCTTGCCTAAAATCTTCTGCATCTATAATAAATTATAATAACTTTTGACCAGCGTAACAAGCTGATTTTAAGTTATAACCTACAGGATTGTACCTATAAACATTTTTGGCTTTAAAATTAATATAACCAATTTAAATACAAAAGCCAAGGATTCCTAAAGGATCAAAATGGTTGCTGCTCCATAACTTTTATCTCAAGATGCAGTAAAGGATTGTTTTGTAGTCTTGGCACAGTTTCCTTTAAGTGGCTATGCACACAGAGGACTTTTTTCTCAGAATGCAATACAAGAGTATTCCTGACACAGGTTTACTCTGTGGGAGAGCACAAACAAATACTTAGATGTTAATGATTTTGCAATTATTTGACTCTTATATTCGCTGACATCAAAAAGGGAAAAACTCCTCATCTAGGCAATGTATCAAGACTCAAGAGGCCAACATACTGCTTCTTCAATGGCATTCAAGCATTTGCATGGAAGAAAAATAACCCTGAACAAAAATGATTATTTTATTCAGCAATTTCTAAAAACAATTAGAATTAAATCTTCAGCACTAATCATGAAGATACAATTATAATACAGAGAAATTAAGACTCCCAAAAGAGTAGTTTGTAGTAACTGATTAAATTCTTAATTCTCTAGTGTTGGCTTTTCAAAATAATTCATGACATCTTGGAGTTGTAAAACTTACAGAAAAACTAAAAGTGGGTAAAAAAAGGTGTGAAACATATATGCAATTTAAAATCAATCGGATGATGGAATCCAAGATTTGCAATTATTGAACATGCAATTACCAACTACTCTTTGAATAACTCAATGTACACAATTTTTTACCTGATGCTCAGGCAGAGAACTATAAGATGAGATAAATACAATAATAATAACAACTGCAACAGAAAATAGAGAATAAAATGAGGGTATACAGCATTTCTCAGTCCAAGTAAAGAATTGGATCACAATTTTTCCAGTAGTAATCATTGAATTTTACCACATCATTTTTTACTCTTATCAGCAATACTACAATTCTTCTAAAGATCCTTCTTACAGCCTCTATTTAAGCCTAGGGTTACTGAAACAACTGCTCTTGAACTTTGATTTCATATTCTGGGGTGTGGATAAGTGAATCAACTATGCAAATATTCAGTAATGTGTCACCGATTGTCTAGAATTACTTATATCATCAGTTTTTCCGAGCTGCAGCAACAACTCAAATTTCTGTATTCCGTATCTTTTTATGGCAGCATGGCCAGGGTGTATGCACCAGCACCAGGTGCAGACTCAGGTTTGTCTGTCCTGCATCAGGTGTGGAACGACACACCTCATCCTGTGAGAAGACACCCAGTATTCTTCAACAAGAACTGAGCTGTTCCCTGTTATATGGACATCCCTAGGTCTATTACAGGGGCATCAACTCCCATAATAGCTGATAATAACAGTGATCTGCCTGTCCCAGGGAGCATCATGACCCATGTCACAGGATCTGGGCTGGTGACCATTTCCTTGACAAAATAAATTATTTTAAATTAAATTTCTTATGATATTATTTTACATTTTAATTTTAAAATTTACATTTCTAAGTGCTTATTTCTGTATTTTTTATATTTGATTTTTTTATACATATTTTGTACTAAAATCTAGAAATAAGTTATGCACCCTACCCGACACACCTAAGCTTCAAAACTGGCACATTTGCACCTGCATGTACCCACATGCAGAGACTTGCTCTCTAGGGACCGCATTCCTAGTGGACTTAGTTAGACAGTGTTATAACGGTAATTTACACATTATGGTTGTAATTTAATTTTCAATTTTGATTTTTAAAACATGTTATGTAAAATATCTATAATTAAGTAATGCATCACCCTCCACACACCCAAATTTCAAAACTGGCATACCTACACCCACATAGCGAGACTTCCCTGTGTTCCTAGTTGACTTAGGGCGCTTCCTGAATGCCCCCTTTGGGAGCGTGCTTCAAGAGTGAATCATTTGGGGGTGGTTTCTCCCACATAGTGTAGATACAATAACTCTTTTTCCAAGCAAGGCATCACACCAAGCTCAAGACTCATCAAACTTATCTCTCCATGATTTTTCCCTAGCCTCACATCGCACAAGAACAAGGTTCCAAAATCATGCAAAGCATTAACTCCACTCACCATGTTTTCTACTAGGGTAGAAACCTTACTGCTACAACAAGAGCCATAACAACCACCATCAGCTTCAATGTCGTGTTCTTCTCTAGCATTTATATGCATAGCAAAAACCCTCACATCACAAGGGAAAACCCTAGCATTACACAAGAGCAATCTCTCCATGGACATTCAAGATGTCTCTCTCTCTCTCCTTGTCTTCTTCTATGATTTCGTCATGAACCCTAGCATCCTATTCCTTATAAGACTTCTCTCTCTCCTAGGGTTTCCTCGTGAGCCCTAACATCTTGCTCCCTATAAAGCATCTCTAAGAGAAGTATAATGATGATGAACCCTAGCATCACACAAGTACATGGCAAGACAACTTTAGCACTAGCCTCCAAATCTACATGTCCATCCTAGGTTTGAGTCCTCAAACCCTAGGTCTTCAAATGTTGCATCAACACAAGCATCAAGACCTCCATGGAGCATCAAGGATATAGTAACCAAGTCATTGTCCAAGCAAGGCATCAAACCAAGCTTAAGACTCATCAAGCTTATCTCTCCTTGATCTTGTTCTAGTCTCATCCCATTGTTATACGCACAATTTTATATGCTTGATAATTAATGAATATATATATGTTTTTAAAACATGAATAAGATGATCTATTTACAATGAGGGTCCCCATCAAATATATGCAAGGGGGTGCCTTGATACCTTTTCGTGAAATGGTCATGTCTTTTAATATATTTATTTTCATTATCTTTTTGTTTTTGTTTATTATCCTAACTTTATTATTATCATTATTGTTGGATTTTTATAAAATTAGTTAGCATTAGATTTACCATAGCAATTTAGATATTCTTTTAACATTCAATAATCATATACTGAAATATAAACAAGCACAAGAAGACACAAAGATTTATCCTGGGAAACCCTTCTTCACAAGGGGAGAAAACCCAACAAACTTTTCTTTAGAGAGAATATCCTTGCCAATACAATATAACCATGAGCAAGCTCTATCCACTAGAGAAAACCAACAAAGAAGAATCCTAATAATATGTACTTATCTTCACAAGAGATAACCCAACAATATAGCTGCATCAAACCCTAGCCAAAGCGCTAGTGTATCTGGCCTCCACCAACGTACCATCAGGACAAAAGAGAAGCCCTAGTGAGGGATATGAGGAAACCCTAGCCAACCTGCGCCCTTCTTCCTTCCTTCTTCGTTGGGCTGCTGCAACTGCTACTCTCCACTAAACTTGTGCTATGGATGAGTGAATGTGTGTGACAAATGAGGAAGGCGTCACCTTTATTTATACTGGATTGGGCAGGTGTCTTTTCCGAACAGGGGTCTCCTCAAGTAGGGCCGACTTGTCTTCTGGAAATTATATTTTCACTTTGCTTTTTTCTTGTGGGGCCGACTTTACTTCTAGAGCATTATATTTCTTCTTTATTATTTTTCTGTGGGGCCGACTTCTCTTCTGGGATCTTCTAATTTCTTCGGGGGCTTCTTTGAACTGTTTAATAGTTTCCTTTGACTTCTTGACATCTTCATCTCTAAGAAAAGTTGTCCCGGAGATGAAAACCTCTCGCTGCTACCAAAAACATCAACACTCCCTCCTAGCTAGGGAGGTATTCTCCATGATGTTCTCCTGTGGTCCTCATAGCCCCGCAATCTATGCCATGGTCCCCAGACCACGCCATGGTCATGCAGACCATGGTACTGGTAGCATCTCCATAGTCACACATGGATACAACCAATGTGGACCTTCTCAATCTCTTCTAGGGGCTCTGACCCACTAGAGGACACTAGGACTACAACCTCATAATGTGTCATCATCATCCATACGTCAAGGGCTACAACCACAAGACGTCCACAAGGGCTACAACCTCATGTGGGCTCACACGGGCTACAACCTCCATGTGATATTATCATCATCATTGCGTCACATAGGCTGCAACCATATGGACGAGTCCTCAAGGGATACAACCACAAGGGGCGATGGGCTACAATCCATAATATCCCAACCGCATGTGGCTACAACCCAAGGGTCATTGAGCACCAACCTAGTACAACTATATCCCAACCACATGGGCTACAACCCAAGGGTCGTTGGGCACTAATCTAGTACAACTATATCCCAACCACATGGGCTACAACCCAAGGGTTGCTTGGCACCAACCCAGTACAACTATATCCCAACCACATGGGCTACAACCCAGGGGTCGCTGGGCACCAACCTAGTACAACTTATCAGTCCATCAATAAGTGTCACACTCAACTTAGTCCATCGAGAAGTATCATCACAGGTCAACACAACTCAGTCCATCGAGGAGTAAGGCATGGAGAATGTCTCACGAAGCTGCAACCATCAACACTCCCTCTTAACGAGAGGAGCATTCTCTACCACTCCAAGTTTATCACGGAAGTACTCGACCTTTGACTTGGAAAGGGGCTTGGTGAGAACATCTGCAATCTGCTCATCTGTAGGAAGGTACTGCACCAATACTGCTTTCCTCAACACCATGTCTCGAATGTAATGATACTTGATCTCAACATGTTTTGATTTGTCATGAGATACTAGATTCTCTGAGAGCTTTACACAACTCTATTTATCACAATGAATCACGATGGGTTCCAACATTTGCCCAAAAAATCCTGCAAGGAGCTTTCGAAGCCACATTGCTTCGCGTACTGCCATACCCACTGCAATATATTTGGCTTCTGCGATACTCAAAGCCACAGAAGTTTGTTTCCTGCTACACCAAGAAACCATGGCAAACCTCAAACTGAAGCAACACCCGGAGGTGCTCTTTCTGTCTACTGTGCTCCCTACTCAATCAGAATCAGCATATCCCTGCAATCTCATGTCAACACTGGAAGCATATCTCAGGCCATATCCAACCGTGCCTATCTCTTTCAGTTGACTCATGAACTAGCTAAGTGCACTCACTACATAGCAAATATCTGGTCTGGTGTTAACCAGATACATCAATGATCCAATCAACTGCCTATACATAGTCAGATCAATCAAGTCTGAATCAGAAGAAGACTCACTCAACTTCTTCAGATTCGACACCATCGATGTGGCCATGAACTTATAGTCCAACATCTCAAATCTCCTCAAAATCTCAATTGTATACTTCCCCTGACTCAGGAAGATCTCATCAGTTCTCTGCCACACCTCTAGTCCCAAGAAATAGTGCATCATGCCAAGATCCTTCATTTCAAACTCAGAGGCCAACTCATATTTGCACCAAGAAATGAGGCTCTCTGCTCTGGTGACAAATAAATCGTCAACATACAAGATCAAAATCAGGGACTCACCATTAACAACCTTATAGTACAGGTTGGCATCAACAACACTCTTGTTGAAGCCCAAACTCATCAAGTATCCATCAATCCTCGCATACCAAGCTCGAGGTGCCTGCTTGAGTCCATACAGGGCCTTCTTCAACCTGCACAAATGGGACTCCTTCCCATGAATCACAAAACCATCTAACTGCTTGATGTACACCTCTTCCTCAATCTCTCCATTAAGGAAGGTTGTTTTCACATCCATCTGATGTAGTCTCCAACCCATGGTTGAAGCAAGGGAAATGATCGTCCGAATGGAGGTGTACCGAGCAACATGAGCAAATGTCTCCTCATAGTATATTCCCTCTACCTGAGAGAATCCTCTAGACACAAATCTCGCTTTGTGCTTCTCGATGCTCCTGTCAGCTGCATGTTTGATCTTATAGATCCACTTGGAAGTCACCACAGACTTCCCCTCAGGTCTCACAACAATATCCCACACATCATTCTTCATGATGGACTAATACTCCTCCATCATGGCATCTCTCCATACCTACTGACTAGATGCCTCCTCATAACATGAAGGCTAAAAATCAATGACGTGGCTCATCGCTGCAACATAGCTCGAGAATCTCTGAGGTTTCTTGCTCTCTCTAAAAGTACCACGGGGAGTTGCGTGTCCCTCTACCTCCTGCAAAGTCTGACGAACCCATGTAGGCCTTTTTCAGCCTACTGCAATATCTCTAGGAACATCAACAGGATCAATTAGATCAACAGGCTCAGTTGTCTCAACTAGCTCCCTCTAAACTGCTGAAGGGGTGAGGGGGAGAAGACACCATCTCCTCCTGCTTCTCATTGTCAATCTCCATGTGAGATCCTTTAGACCTCTTGAAGGTTACCTCCTCCTCATGATATGGCTCATCAATGCCATATAATTGCATGCTCTTCTCCTTCAGTACATGAATGAATATTGTCATGTACACAACTCCTTGTCTGGTTAGATTGCTTCATGTCTTGAACTAGAGACTATCTAATATGTTGCCTTCTACAACCGTCACTATAGTTCCCTCTCAGAGCTATCACTGGCGACCTGCCTCCATGGTAACCTTCATGGAATTTACAAGACAACCTGCTTGGGACAAACAACAAAACAAGAATATCTCCTAGAGGGGAGATCAATTTGGCTTGCAAACAAGTGCATCTCTAGTATTAAGTGGTTAGCATAAAGATCATAACTTCAATAGATCAAGATGCAACTAAATGTTCATAAGATCACAATAATGCCATAACAACTACACAGTTAGAGGCATATCAGTTTAAACACTCAAACCTGGAGTCTTTACCTTTTAGGGAGGATGCACTCTTTTTCTAAATGCATTGAATCTGAGATCCCTTTGGATCTACATATTGTTGTTTGGACAAAGGTCCCTTGTACATCCCCTGCAAACACATTCATGTTTTGCTAGATAATATAACTTGAAAAACATATACAAGTGCATACCTAGAAGTTTGTAGCACCATTTGGCTTGTCTTCTAATCTCAAGGTTTGTGCAACTAGCAATTGGCAACTGGCGACTTTAATTGTAACTGCAACTACAATTGGCAACGACAACTACAACTAGCAACTGCAACCAGGAATTTCAACTTACACCAAGTTGATCTATGGAAAAATTAATCTCAACGTCCTCCAATAGGTTTCTCAATGAGCTTGACAAGGTTTAGGTCTTGAGCAACGACAAATTGTAGCAATGTGGTAAATCTCACTATCTTCCTTCCAGTGATTAGACTGTTCTGAAGGTAACCATCTTTGATACCATGTTGGAGTTTTATAAAATTAGTTAGCATTAGATTTACCATAGCAATTTAGATATTCTTTTAACATTCAATAATCGTATACTGAAATGTAAACAAGCACAAGAAGACACACAGATTTTTCCTGGGAAACCCTTCTTCACAAGGGGAGAAAACCCAACAAACTTTTCTTTGGAGAGAATATCCTTGCCAATACAATATAACCATGAGCAAGCTCTATCCACTAGAGAAAACTAACAAAGAAGAATCCTAGTGGTATGTACTTATCTTCACAAGAGATAACCCAACAATATAGCTGCAACAAACCCTAGCCAGAGCGCTAGAGTATTTGGCCTCCACCAACGTACCACCAAGACAAAAGAGAAACCCTAGCGAGGATTATGAGGAAACCCTAGCCAACCTACACCCTTCTTCCTTCCTTTTTGGCTCAACTACTGCAACTGTTGCTCTCCACTAAACTTGTGCCATGGATGAGTGAATGTGTGTGACAAATGAGGAAGGCATCACCTTTATTTATACTGGACTGGGCAGGTGTCTTTTCCGAATAGATGTCTCTTCAAGTAGGGCCGACTTGTCTTTTGGAAATTATATTTTCACTGTCTTTTACTTGTGGGGCCGACTTTACTTCTGGAGCATTATATTTCTTCTTTATTATTTTTTTGTGGGGCCGACTTCTCTTCTGGGATCTTCTAATTTCTACTGGGGCTTCTTTGAACTGTTTAATGGTTTCCTTTGACTTCTTGACGTCTTCATCTCTAAGAAAAGTTGTCCCAGAGGTGAATACCTCTCGATGCTACCAAAAACATCAACAATTATTATTATTATTATTATTATTTATATAACATTGACATTGCCTTCCCCTTTAGAGACGCTTTGTCCTCAAAGTAATCTTGGATGAATTTTGAGAGACGCTTTGTCCTCAAATTAATCCATGCTTCCTTTTTGTTATAGTCTTGTGAGTTATGTAAAAAAGTCTTCATCGATACCTTGGAATCTTTTAAAGAATTCATCCTTAAATTTATTCCAATTTATTGAATAAGTTGATTTCTTCCACCACAGGTACCAATTGTCGGCGTCTCCTTCTAACTACATGGATGCCTATTTGATTTTTTGGTCATTGTTACTGATACCACAAATTTCAAAATATTCCTTTGCCTTGTTAAACCAGGCCACACCTTATTTTTCATTCTTGTCAAATTTTGATAATTCTTTTCACTTTTATCGGATATGCAAAAATTTGTTGATTTGTTTATGGCGAAAATTGGTTAGAGATTATCATGCCTTGAGGGGGCATAATCACTTGCAGATTTGATGTACTAGAGGGGCTCGATAGAGGGTTGGAAGTACTTGGAGCATTTGGTTGTGGGATGGTTGCATTTTGAGAATTGATCCCTGTCGCCAGATTGGCTATGATGTCCTTCAATTCAACATGATAGTCATGGATCAGGTCACGCAACCTTGGTTGTTCCGATTGTGAGGTATGGTGATTCTGGGTGACCAAGTTTCTTAGCTCGATTTGTTCTTTTGGTAGGACATTGTGATTTTGAGTGATCTGTTCCTCCAACTTGTTATGTTTTTCCTTAAGTTCTTCATATCTTTTATCATTTTCCTTTTACTACTTTTCTATTTTCTCAAATCTTGAACTAACCTCCAACATTTTCTGAGTTACTGGCAAGGTATTCTTATGATCAATTTTGACTGAATTTAATTACCATTGTAATGTCTTTTAAAATTTATTGAATTACAGACTTGGATGGTTTATTGACTTCACCTGTAAGGTGCAGTAATTAAATTGTACAGTGTATTTAATTAATTAATATGTAATTCATTAACTAGTCGTACGGCTCTTTAATTCGTTGTACAGGCGGTTGTACATACATAACAAACGATTGTACATACGCGGTGGCTCTTTAATTCATTGTATGCCCCTTTAAATTTCACGTACATACAACAGTATGAACGAGAGTGCGAACACGAAAAACAACCATATGAACGCAGTGGCTGCAAAATCGAATGTATGATGACGACTGTACGACATAAGTGCATAAGGAATGCAACAAGATGTGGCCATTGTCTGTACAATTAGGTACAATTGTTGGTACGAGTGGCAACGCCTATGGTTGACTCCCTCTGATGCCAGATGTTATAAGCTATAATGTTTATGAAAAAATGAATAAGTTGATCTCCTTACAATGAGGGCCCCCTTTAAATATATGAAAGGGGATGCCTTGATACCTTTTCGTGAAAAGGTCGTGTATTTTAATATATTTGTTTTCACTATCTTTTTATTATTATTATTATTATTATTAATTATCCTAACTTTATTATTATTTATATAACACCCACAAGAACAAGGCATCAAAATGATGCAAGGTGTTAGCTCCACTGTCCATCCCTTCTAGTAGGGTAGAAACCCTCGCATCACACGAGTAATCTCTCCATGAGCATCCAAGACATCTCTCTCCTTGTCTTCTCTTGTGGTTTTCTAATGTACCCTAACATCTAGCTCCTAGGGTTTCTTCATGAACCCTAGAATCCTGCTCCCTACAAGACTTCTCTCTCTCTCTCTCTCTCTCTCTCTCTCTCCTAGGGTTTCCTCATGAATCCTATTGTCTTGCTCCCAAAAAAACATCTCTAAGACAAGTACAAATATAGAGTACAATGATGATAATGAATACAAGATTTCTCTCCTCTCTTATACATATACACAATAGGTGAGGGAAGCTAACATATGATAAGGACATAAGTCCATACAAGTAACCAACAAGGCAACACAACATGGAACGCCTCTACAATACAAGGATGTACATATATCAAACTAGGGTTTATCCAACCCCCAAAGTGAAACGCCCTCCAAGCATGATCCTCCTAGAGCTAAAGGCCCCTCCTCAAGGATGGTGCACTCTCCAACAAATTGTTCATCCAACACTCCCTCCTCCACGGTGTTTTGCTATCCAAGTGTCTTTATGCAAGGCTCTCCTCTCATATGTGCCATATGTTCTTGCATGTGCAAAATGCTACTCTCATGCATGCCAATGTAGTCACAAAGCTCCAATGCTCCTCCTCAACATCTATCCAAGTCCATCACCAACCTTTATGAAGTATGGATCCTCAACCCAAGTGTCCTCAAGTCTAGTGTCCAACCTCTAAGGTATTGTTAACACCTAAATTTTCACCCTTGAAAATCTTGAGGGTTAAGAGACAACATGCACTACTTAGCTGGCACTCTGAGATTCTCCCAAAATTTAGCAATTGTATTGAGTTAGAGGTTGGTTCCCATCAGAGACAAGTACATGATTGGTACGTGGTTGTTTTTGTTTCAAAGATAGAGCTAGCTTGTTTTCCTTTGCATTTGAGAGAGATGTCTACATACAGCAGGTGTCCCTACTATTTAGGAGACATGGTTTGAGAGGATCACTTGACAATTTGGAGCAGTTTTGAAAATACACGATTGGTCCTTACATGATTCTATGCCCGCTGACACTTTTCTGGGCGACATACAAGAGCTTTCTATTTTTAGTAGGTTGAGCTCCAAACCCCAAATTCATATTTTGAGCACGTAGTATGGATCCTTGCAACATTTCGAGTCTTTTGGACCTTTTGCGGGTGGCATGCATGGTATTTCTATTTTTAGCAGGTAGAGCACCGAGGCTTGCATGTCGATTCTGATCGCATATTTGGAATCCTCTCAAAAAATTGAATCTGATCAGTATGATATCATTAACATGCGAGCACATTTTATTTTTAACAGTGTCTATTTTTAGACGTATGACACCTGGCGGTATTATCCTAGACATCCAGAGCATTTTGACAGTTTCCTAAAATTTAGGAGCCAGACTCTATTTTTTAGCAATTTCTATAAATAGCAGGGGTGACGGTCTCCAAAAGTGACAAATGGAGGGCTCAGATTCTGACATGTGGCAGAGTTTTAATGTGATGTAGCATCTACATGGCATCAAGCAAAGGGGCACATTTTCCAAGGAAAAGGAAATAAAGTCAACAAAGAATTAGATAAAGTGAAAATGAGGCGCATAGGATGAGGTGGCACTTCCAAGGAGATGATTTATCCAATTATGGCTAACTTTTCTCACGAACTTTTCCTCACATAACATATCTTCACTTTCCATTCATTCATTTCCCATAATTCCCCTTAATTTGCTTTTGAATGTTAATTCCTAAAAAATAGGGCAAAATTCCCCAAGCAAGGATTAATTTTCTCATTAACTTTTTCTCACTCACCATATCTTCACTTTTCATGTGTCAATTTCCAAAAATTCCACTTACTTTGCTTTTAGATGGTAATTTCCTAAAAAATAGGGTGAATTTCCTCCTTGGCTAACTCATGCATATTTTGGCCAAATTTATTGTTTAAACATGTGTTTAATTCCTAATTTATTCCCCCATGCATTAACTCTCCTATTCTTCACATAAGTTAACTCTCTCTCCCTTCCCCAGGCACTTCTCCTACTCCCTCTCCTTCTCTCATGCACCATACCCTCTTTCTTAGCCTCATATGCACCTTGATTCACTATATATTGGAGTGAGCTACATGGTTTTATGGTCGGATTTTTGTGGCAAAAGCACATACAAGTTCTATCTTTCTTCTCTCTCGTTCTATAGAGTAGCTACTTTCTCTTGAGCAAGGGTGATCATTGTACCGATTGTGGGCTTGTTAATTGTGGCACAATCAACCCTTTGACAAGTCAATAATAAAGAGGTTTTGTGTTTGTCTTGAACATTTCTTCTTGTTGGTGTTTTGGTTTATTCTTGCAAATTGATAAAGTAGTTCATTACTATTCATTGTGGTTTTAATTGATCTTTTGATTAGTTTCTTTCGTTATTTCTCTTCTACTTTATCTTGTGCTAACCTGCAAGATCCCTCCAAGCAAAAAAGTTATCTTTCCCCCAAGTCTTGGGCAGTTTTAACACGTTGTCCAAGACATTACAGCTGCTGTATTTTGTCTTATTTTGCAGAAAATCAGAGTTAAGGACAACAGAAAATCACCCTAGGGACTCCCCCCTTAGGCTGGCAAGCACCAGTCCAAATGGAGAGGGGTCTAGCCTGTGACAATTTGGGGTTTTTTTCCTTTAATTAGCCACTCTTTCATCGCTGTTTTTTTAGATATATCAGCTCAATTGGAGGGTGGAAAAGTGTGCTAACAAATTGGCACTGTTGTCGAGGAACACAAGCCATGGTAACAACAACATCAGTGAGTTTTTACTTTAATTGATTTATTTTTTCTAACTCACATGGCAACTCCAAAGGATACAGGGACGACTCCACACGAGAGCTTACACAAGACGATCTTTCGGTTTCGATTCCCTCACAAGGTCTAGTTTCGAGCTTTAACAAACTTTAATATCTTTTCCCGGAACAAGACTTTTCTTTCACCAAGAACTCTTCTCTAAGTTAAGCATATCGATTTCTTTGGTAGGTTCTTTTCGACGAACACTATTGTGAGTGCATCTTTGACATCTTCATCTTTGGTTTTATTTTCATCTCAAGCTAGTAGGTTAGCAACTGTGCTTTTTTCTTCCTCAGATTAACAATATGGCCGCAACTGTGAGGCCACTAGGAAGGTGGAGATTCTCTGTTTTTGACCCACTGAGTTTTGTCACATTCCCAGGTTATCCTCATGACTTACTTGCATATAAATGACTTAAATGCTTATCTTTGATTGTAGGAAGGTCAGGAGAATCGGTTGAGGACTACTTGGCTTCTTTTTCTAAGTTATTGGATGATTTTGAGGTGGCAATGAGGATATTTGTGTCGACCCTCGAGGGGGATGCACGAACATGGTACAAATCCCTTCCAGATGTCTCCATTGATGGGTGGGATTCATTTCAAGCGAAGTTCATTGAACGATGGGAGGCTAAACAGGACAACTTTTCCTTAATTAATGCTTTTGATAATATTAAAAAGAATGGGGATGAGACTGTCATTGATTTTAATGCTCGTTTTTCTAAGACTTATTATAAAATACTTACTACTATAAGGCCTATTGATGCTTATGCTTTAAATTATTATCTTGAGGCATTTCATGGTATTTTTGGTATTTTTCTCAGGAATAAGGAACCCCAAAATCTGGAGGACACACAGGCTGTTGCTTTGAAGTTAGAAGGACATTTTATTGCAACCTACGGTTTCATTTCGATCCATGAATTTCAACTATCGATTGTTAAAGCAATGCAGGAAGTCCTTGTTACTAAAGATGAACCACAACTTGCACCATGCCAGGTTCCCAGAGATGAGCAAGATGATGGTCCCTCGAGCTTAGATGATCAGGAACCAGAAGCTGCACCACTTGAGCCATATGCAAAGTTCCATGGAGATGAAGATGAAGATTTGAATACTCAAGAGTGTTCATTAGTTCCTCCCATTAGTGAAGATGAAAAATTTCAAGAGGAACCACAGGTTAACCAAGTAGAGATCAGACAACAAGAGATTTCATCCGTGCCCATCCTAGTAGTGGTCCAGGAACAACTTGATCAAATACCATTACAACAAGAGGAGCCACTTTTGTTTCAACCGGAGGATGATGTCCCTTACACTCTACCTACAATACAACAACCAAATCTAGTTCCTCAACAAGATCCTATGTCTAATCAAAACTTGGATATGGTACCTGGTTCTTTCATCTTGATATTCTTGAGTTATCACTTCGAGATAATGGAAGAGAGACATCATTGTTCTTTTTATCAATAGGTCATCCTGTATCGACTTTGACACATTATCTACGAATGTCCCAAAAGTAGAGTGCCTTGGTAGCCGTTAGCCTCATTGATGGTTATCTCGCATCCGACAAGGTTGAGTATAATTGGGCCTTGATTGGGTGATCCTTTTCATTGTTCGACTTCACAATATCTTTCACAATGACTGGTTGTGCTCATACCTTAGGACCCATCGTCATTATTGGTGGTGTTCCTTCGCACTTGACAGGTGTTTACATTAATGACATATAATCAAGTGACTCTCTCCCTTGTGTCAACATCAATACATTTACCGCGGGGAGTGTTTCATTGTTTCATTGTTTCAATGGGAGGTGTATATTGATTTGACTCCATCGCCCATTGGATAGGATTTGATACGACAGATTAGCTTACAGGTTTTTCTTGATCAACTTACAAGGAGAAGGGTTTTCTTGATCAACTTACATGGCCTTCTCTCCTACACAGTTGCATGGGTATTCTTGATACATATTTCTTATCTTCTCACAAAGCATTATTGATATATCTTACAGAGTTCTCATACAGCTTTAGTTCAGTTTACAAACACAGAGATTCTTATGGTTCTCAACATCACATAGGGCGGTTTTGTTCCCTTGAGTCGCCATTGTCAACCCGTAAATTTTCACCCTTGAAAATCTTGAGGGTTAAGAGCCAGCATGCACTATTTGGTTGGCATTCTGAGATTCTCCCAAAGTTTAGCGCTTGTGTAGAGTCATAGGTTGGTTCCCATTAGAGACAAGTACATGATCGGTACGTGGTTGTTTTTTTTTAGAGTTGGAGCTAGCTTGTTTTCCTTTGCATTTGAGAGAGATGTCTACATACAACAAGTGTCCCTACTTTTTAGGAGGCATGGTTTGAGAGGGTCACTTGACAGTTTGGAGCAGTTTTGAGCATAGTTTTAAAAACCGAAACTGGTCGAGGGTCCAACCTGAACCGGAACCAGAACCGGTCAAGGGTCCAACCTGAACCGGAACCAAAACCGGTCGAGGGTCCAACCTAAACTGGAACCAGAACTGGTCGAGGGTCCAACCTGAACTGGAACCGATAATGAACCGGTCGAACCAGTTTCAATGAACCGGTTTTTTAAAAAATACATAAAATATTTAAATTTTAACAAAAAATATATATTTTTAAGATTTTAAATCATGTTTCCAAAGCATTAGAGACAATTAGAGACAACATATTCAAAGTATGCTCATGAATATATCAAAACGACACCAAGTGCAATACATATCTAGAGATCGGAACATAAATACATAATCAAGGAGGCTCTATATGGCCTCTACAACATAGTCACTGATACTATAAGTGGGAATGCCAATGACAAATACAAAATAGCCATAGGGTAGATACTAGAACTGTAGATGGAAGAATCTCATAGCTCATGAATCATGACTGTCAGTAGTCCTCCATGTCATAATCATCAAGATTGGCATCACTACCACTGCTCTCTCCTCCATCCTCCTCCTCCTCCCCTATATCCAATGCAATCCGTGCATTTGTTGATGTGGACTCTGGAGGATGACCCCTCAAGAGGATCACCATCATCAAAAGTGATCGACTCTAGCACTAGTTCATTAAGATCCAAGTTGGCTAATGCCAACTCAACACTGTTGTTCAAACCCATATCATCAGAAAACACATCCCACATCTTTGTCTTTTCCTTCAACCACTCTTCTCTCTGCTTGTATATAAGACAGAGGTTGGTGTGCACATACACTACTAAATCACCTGACACGACGACAAAGAGAAGAGTTCAATAGAAGAGTTTATACTTGAGTGAAGGGTACATTTTTACTGGGGTAGTCACAAAAGAGTTCAACAATCAATGCCACCAACATCGAGGTACATAAAGGGATTGGTTCTCTTGATTAAATGTCAGTTTCATACCCTCATACATGATAGAATCAAGTGGAAACATTGCAATCTTGCCAATCTTGAAATCCTGAAAACTGTTAAGTCTGTTGAATTTTGAATGGGACCTAAAATTCTACTTTCTCCATATGCAATCCAATGAGGTTGGAACCACTCTCAAACATCCTACAACAATTAATGGTAATGTTAAAAATTTAAGTAAAAGGATGAAAATGAAAGATAAAGGAGAATGTCACTTACCATTAATTACTAGGGTGGGTGAAATGGAGGGGGTCGGGACCTCTTTAAATAGCATTAGTAAGGCAAAATAACCCTCAGTTGCACACCAAAACACCTTACAACTCCAACTTGCATGAGAAAACATAAGCCAAGTACTTTTCTGTTACTTAGGTTTTAGGTTTTAGGGGGTTTTAGGTTTTAGGGACAAACTGACTGGTTTGGTCATTAATTGACCAGTTTGGTCATAAACCGGCCGACCGGTTCGGTTTATTGGCTGGTTTGAACCAGTCGACCATCAAACCGGTCAAACTGACCGGTTTCGGTTCCGATTCCGGTTCACCGGTTTTTAAAACATTGGTTTTGAGCATACAGGGTTGGTCCTTGCATGATTCTATGCCTCATGACACTTTTCTCGGCGACATTGACAGTTTGGAGCAATTTTGAGCATACAGGGTTGGTCCTTGCATGATTCTATGCCCGATGACACTTTTAGGCTACATGCAAGAACTTTTTACTTTTAGCAAGTTGAGCTCCAAGCCCTAGATTCAAATTCTGAGCACGCAATAGGGATCCTTGAGGCATTCCGATTCTTTTGGACCCTTTCCAAGTGACATACATGGTATGTTTATTTTTAGCAGGTGGAGCAGTGTGGTTCACCTGTCAATTTTGACTGCATATTTGGAATCCTCTTGGAAAATTGAATCCGATGAGTATGATATCATTAACATGTGAGCACATTCTATTTTTAGCATTGTCTATTTTTATACGTATGACACATGGCGGTGTTCTCCTAGTCATCCTGAGCATTTTTGACAGTTTCCTAAAATTTAGAAGCAAACCCTATTTTTAGCAGTTTCTATAAATAGCAAGGGTGATAGTCTCCAAAAGTGACAAGTGGCAGGCTCAGATTCCGACATGTGGTAAAGTTTCAATGTGATGTGGCATCTACATGGCATTAAGCAAAGGGGCACATTTTCCAAGGAAAAGGAAATAAAGTCAACGAAAAATTAGATAAAGTGAAAATGAGGCGCACAGGATGAGGTTGCACTTCCAGGGAGATGATTTAGCCAATTTGTAACATCCCCGACCACCCATGTCGGGCCATGCTACTCCTGAAAACGTGTTTGTTCTCTGCTCAACATATTGTAACATACCTAGCATCCAACTGAGCTATGTCACATAAATTTTTCGAACTGCATGCAATTCAAACATATACACACAAAACTCTTGCAGAAATTTATATATAAAATGTAAACAGATAAATACATACTGTAAATGCACGGATTCATACTGAAATAACAGTAAACATATACATGTAACATATACAAGCAATACCCATAATTATAAACACAGTTATAAACCATGCATAGGATAAACCCATAAAAATAAACACGTAAATAATAATGCAACATGTAAATTTATCACACAATTGACACTTATCTTGGTAAGAATATCAGCAACTGCATGCAAACCTTCCACAAACCTCCTAGCCTTAGACCACACTGCTCATCACTCTCAGTAATGGGTTACCCCCGAGCTGTGACTAAACTCCACTTGGGTAAAGGGATTCCTAACCAGGCTAATGGATCATAGACAACAGGAAAGACTTCGTCACAGATGCCAACTCAAACTAACAGCCAATAGTCCCTCATTCCCCACATGCCTGTCCCACCCTAGGAAGTGTGCCCCTTCTTTGCTCAACAGCCCTTCGGTTGCCCCACTTCCTTTCTGGGCTTCAGCAACAGGCCGGACAGGAAGTCTCAGAGCCCTGTAGCTGCAGTTTAGCACCTTCAGGAAATCAATTCCCTAGCAATTCTCTCACCTGCCTCTTCAATATCCCACGGGCCTGACAACCCGCCTCTTCAATATCCCATGGGCCTGACAACCCGCTTCTTCATTCCAACTCACAAGCTAACCAGGTACACAAATAGGTGTGGTTATGGATACAGGTTCCGGTATAGTGATAGGAAGGTACAGAGGATAAATGACTGAGTGTGTGAATGCTCATGAAATCATTGCATGGGTGATGAATGAAGGAAGGAATGATGGAAAATGAACTAAGTCCAAACAATATGTATGCATATTCCCAACTTGACACTTGTCATATTGGCAACTACTTTGGCCCACTTGTCCCCATCTTTAGCACTTAGGATAAAATAATTATCCATACTTTATACTTTAAGAAATATTAATATAATATTAATTTTTGTCTTAAGCTCCCTAGCTTAGCCCCTTTTCCTTAACTTTTAGCCCCCACCCTTTCCCTAACTAGTGGAGTTTAGTCCCCCATACTCTTTTATCATGGTCAGTCTGTGCGCAGCGATGTATTTTATATTAATGATGAGACATATACAAAAATAGGCTCATTGGCCTTTAACATCTAGGCTCTCTGGCCTAATCCTCACAAAACTGGCTCACTAACCTATCAAACACAACATACACACAAAGGCACCCTAGCCTCAAAATCGCGCGCACTTAAGTTGCTGTGCGCGGTAGCTTAGAATGTCCACACTTCATCATTTTACTGCGCAGTACATGCACGCACTATACCATGGAAGGTGCATACAAAAATGATGTCAAACATCTCACCAGCTTAAGTAAATTTGCATTTTACATTTACAATTGGGTTCGGCCTAGGGATATTACAATCCCCTCCCCTTATTTATGCATTGTCCTCAGTGCATCATGTACACATATACAACAAAATTTTCAAAAATCCTAAAAAGATGTGGGTATTTTGCCCGCATTGTATCCTCATGTTCCCAAGTAGCGTCCTTAGGACTATACCAGGTCCATTGGACCTTTACAAGACCTATGGCTCGATTCCGGAGCTGTTTGATTTTCCGGTCCAGAATGCGTACCGGATGCACTTGGAAAGCGCCTTCTTGCTCCACCTGAATCACATTCCAATCAATAACATAATTAGCATCAGGTATATATTTCTTGAGCAATGATACATGGAATACATTATGAACAAACATAGATGCAGGCAATGCAATCATATAAGCTATTGGACCAATCCTCTCTAGGATTTCAAATGGCTCACAATAGCGAGCCACCAACTTTGAACAATTTCCCAACTTCAGGGAACTTCTATTGGCCTTCACTTTCAAGAATACATGGTCTCCCACCTTAAATTCACTGTGAGTTCTGCCCTTATCAGCATAGTTTTTCTGCCTATCTTGGGTAGCCTTTAAATTTTGTTTTATTTTTATCATTTGCTCCTCCATTTCCCTGAGTAAATCTGGCCCAATCACTGCTCTATCTGCTGGGTTATCTCAACTTACCGGTGTGTTGCACTTTCTGCCATAAAGTGGGCTCATCTTTAGAGATATGTTTGGTACCCATTGTTATAAGAAAACTCTACCAAGTGTAGGTAGTCTTCCCATTTTGATGGTTTATCCATCACATACATCCTCAACATATCCTCAACCACTTGATTCACCCTCTCTATTTGTCTATCTAATTCTGGATGATAAGCTGTGCTAAAATTCAAATTTGTTCCAAATCCATTAAATAATCCCTTCCAAAATTTGAGGTAAATTTTGGATCTCTGTTAGACACAATTGTCTTGGGTATGCCATGTAATAGAGTTATTTCTCTCATATAAATATCAACATTGTTGGTTGTCTTGTGAATTAGCTTAACAGGAATAAAATGGGCATCTTTAGTAAGCTTATCCACCACTACCATGATAGAATCATGTTGCTTGTTTTCTCTAGGCAGTTTGGTGATGAAATCCATTGTTACAACATCCCATTTCCACTCAGGAATGGGTAGTGGCTATAGCAAACTAGTTGGGTGTCTATGCTCAACCTTTACCTTTTGACATTCCAAACATTTAGCAATAAAATCAGCAACTTCTTTCTTCATTCCCGGTCAATAATATCGGCTCTTCACAGCTACAATAGTTTTCTGATAACCTGGGTGCCCAACATAAGGTACATTATGCATTTCCCTCCATATCAGATTTTTCAATTCTTGGGAATTTGGTACATAAATTCTGCCCTTGTATATCAGAATTTCATCATTATCTAGCTTCTAATCTTCAATTTTCTGTTGCAAATTACCTTGCTGTAATTTTGCCACTAATTCCTTGTATTGCAAATTTAATTTGGCAGCCTCTATAATTATGTCTTTCAAATCTGATCGGTACATGCTAATGGTTGTAGCATGCAATTCATGCACTCTTCTATTGAGTGCATCAGCCGCTTTGTTCTCTTTCCCCTTGATATGTTTTATATCAAAGTCATATTCACTTAGAAATTCTAACCATCTGCTTTGCCTAGCATTTAGAGTGGGTTGATCAAATAAATATTTCAGACCATTATGGTCTGTCATCAGCTCAAATCTTTTCCCCATGAGGTAGTGTCTCCATTTCCTCAAGGCATGCACTATGGCTGCCAACTCCAAATCATGAGTGGCATAGTGTCTTTCATGCTCCTTCAACTTCCTTGATTCATAACATATAACAAACCCATTTTGACTGAGGACCCCACCAAGTCCTTCTTTACATGCATCTGTGCATACAATGAAGTCTTCATTTGGGTCTACGATCCTTAGTATGGGAGAACTTGTTAATAATCGTTTCAAGTGTTGGAAACTCTTTTCACAGTCCAATGTCCACTGAAACTTCACACCCTTCTTTTGTAAGGAAGTGACTGGGTGTGCAATCTTTGAGAATCCTTCAATAAATCTCCTATAGTAGCCTGTAAGGCCCATGAATGATCTGACCTCTGTCACATTCTTTGGCACTGACCATTCTCTAATGGCTTCTATCTTCTCAGGATCCACTGCTATCCCATCCTCTGAAATGATATGCCCCAAATAATGAATTTGCTTCTGATAAAATGAGCACTTGCTCAATTTGGCATACAGTTGATGCTCCCTTAATACTTGCAACACCATCCTCAAATGATGCTCATGCTCTTCTTCTGACTTGGAATATACAAGGATGTCATCCGAAAAGGCAATGACAAACTTGTCTAAATATTCTCGGAAAACACCATTCATTAAGCAC
>CBVK0102049226.1:38137-48615 GCA_900067695.1 Picea abies
AAGCACATGAAAACAACTGGTGCATTTGACAACCCAAATGGCACCACTGTTAACTCATAATGACCATACCTTGTCCTGAAGGCGGTCTTGCTGATATTTTCCTCTTTAATCCTTACCTGATGGTATCCCGAGCTGAGATCTATCTTTGAAAATATCTTTGCAACCTTCAATTGATCAAAGAGATCATCAATCCTTAGCAAAGGATACTTGTTCTTTACAGTCACTTTATTCAACTGTCTGAAATCAATGCACAATCTTAATGTCTCATCTTTCTTCTTCACGAACAAGACTGGGGCACCCCAAGGTGACACACTTGGGTGTATATACCCCTTCTTCAGAAGTTCTTCAAGCTGCATTCAACTCCTTCAGCTCTGGTGTACTCATTCTGTAAGGAGTCTTTAACACTGGAGCTACTCCAGGCATTAAATTTATAGAGAAATCAATATCTCTCTTTGGGAGTAGTCCTAGAACCTCCTTGAACACATCTTCAAATTCTTCCAGGACTGCATGATCTTCCAAATTTGGCACCTTATCTTTAGGTGTCTCTTCCATATGAGTTACAAATATTTGACACTCTTTTCTGTAACATTTCTTCAGCTGCAATGCTAAAATTTCTCTGATGGTCACTGCCCTAGGAATTCCTTGCACTTTCCTTACATTCCCTTCCTCATCCAAGCAAGTAAATGCCTTGTTATGACAGTCTAGGATAGCATGATGTTGGTCCAACCAATCCATCCCAATTAGATAGTCATAGGAACCTAAAGGCAAGATGTTCAAATCTGCCCCGGTGTTCAGTCCATTCATGTCCATAAGACATGACTTAACCATCTCATTAAATTTTCTTTTGGCTCCAATAGCCAGCTAAACCAACCAAGATTTTCCATGCTTGCTTCTTGGCAAATGCAAACTTTCCACCATCTTAGGATCTATATAACTATGACTAGCTCCTAAATCAATTAAAATAGCAATGGTTTGGTTGTTGATCATACCTTCTACTTCAATCATATGTGACCGATACTCTGCTTGCTTGTTGTCCAGGGTTGCATAGATCCTTGATACATTTCTGCCCATGTCCTCCATTGTTTCCTCTTGTTGTACATTGTGAACAGTCCTCACTTTTTCACCTCTGTGAGGACAATCTCTGAACATATGATCTCCTTTACAACCCCAACATTGAATAGATGGTTGCCTTGGCCTTTGACCCCCTACCTCAATCGTTCTAGGTTCTCTAGAAGTTCGTTGTCCCTGAGGATTATTTCTGAAGAATGGTGTCTTAGTCCCCTTCTTCCTCTAATCCATCTTGAATTTCTTTTTGTCTTCCCAAGATTTTTGGAAAGTTAGCCTTGCTTTTTGTTGATCATATAGGCATTTAGCTCGCCTTATGGTCTCCTCCAATGTCTTGGGATCATCATACTATATTTTGTCACCGATGAATGATGGCAATCCACTCAAATACATCTGAATCTTAATGGTCTCATCCTTGATGAAAGAGACATACTTCAGCAGTTCTAAAAATCTTCTTTCATATTCATCTATGGTCATACTCCCAAGCTTGAGTTCAAAGAAGTCTTTCATTTTCTTGGCATAGTATCTCTTAGTCAAGTATTTCTTCTCAAAATACTTCTTGAATTCTCTCCAAGTAACACTTTTCTCTTTAATGTGTTGCACTTGCACAAGCTAATCCCACCACATGGATGTCTTTCCTTTGAGTTGATAGATGGCAATTCTTCCTTCTGCCCGAAATGAATAATTATGCAATTGAAAATACTTTCTCATGCCCAACAGCCATGTCTCTGCATCTTCATCCTTCTTGTGCTCACCATCAAAAGTAGGAGGTTTGATTTTGTTCATTTCTCCTCGTAACTCATCCACCCCAGACCTCTTATGCTTCCTGACAGGGGATGGACTTGAGTTGTTGTGTGCTTTCTTATTGGAATGCCTTGGGGAGTGACAGTGATGTCTACTAACACTTTTTGTTCTTCTTTTCTCATCAGGAGACCTATGACTTCCTCATTTGTTGGAACCACTCTCCTTATCCAATTTCTTTTCTATTATGTTCAAGCTCTGCGTTAACTTCATGTTGAAGTCCTCTTGCTCCTCCTTGGCTCTCATACGCCTTTCATTATCAGCTTTATGGCTTTGGACATCCTTCTGTAAATTTTAATGGTCTCTACCATATTCAAGTTTCCATCCCTTCCTTCTCCATGTCCATTGGAGTTTGTTCCTTCAATGCCCAAATGGACATCCATCCCTCTAATCTCATCTTCCTTGCTGTAAGTCCCTTGTGCATCTTCCATTCCTCTGGACTCTGTGTTGATCCTGATACAATCTAGTTGTTGTTAACTCTGCAAAATGTGCAGCCAACAAAACTTTGTCAGGATAACTTGTTTCAATAATTTCATGAAAATATGAACCATTCTCGTTCAATAATATATCAGAATTCTTTCTTCTGATTTCCTGGAAAATTGAATGCCCGGATCAATTTTCTGGGTGGATAATTATATTCTACTATCCAACGCCTACTCCCATGCTCAATTCTAAGTCTTGAGCAGAAAGTTATGGTTATTTAAAAATTGTCCATTAATTTTTCTGTTCACACTCCAACTTAGCGCAATTTTGCGTTGTAATTATGCATTTTTGCACCTATTCCATTGGATTTTTCGTAGGAACTCAATTGGGTTTCTTCATATACATATTTTGGATAGTTTGTCCAAGTTTCACCTCTTTCTGGGTTCTAGGCTGCTAGTTACATCCTGCTGATGTTCTAGGCCAATTCGTGTTTTTGGTCAAGAATGATATATGTACCTTCTTTGCCATATTAAACACTTTTAACATGCCCATAAATTTAATTCAGCTCTGGGACTGTCTTCTATGGTTCAATAGCTTTCCACTGACTGCTTTTGCGCCTCAATCTGATTCTGGAGCAGAAAGTTATGGCTCTTTGAAGTTAGTTGGGTCTAAAATGTTACCCTCCACTGTTTGTGCTATAACTTTCTCATAAAAACTATGTTTGACGAATGGTTTACACCATTAGAAAACTCTCTCCAAGCTCTTTTATTTGAGTTGCAGAGACAGAGTGTACCTTGGTATACTCTGTTCTCGTGGTTTTTGAGTACCTAAAAACATTGATAAGGGCCTCAAAAACACGCTGCAAAAAGATGATGTTCAAACTGTATAAAACGTCGCGGAAATTCGCTCATTTTCCGTTGTTCTTTGCCCTCCAAATGACTTCGCGCGTACAATTTTCAACTTGTACACCCATATTTACCATGCGCAACAACACCACAAGGTAAATCATGCTCTGCACACCTATACCACTGTGCAACACTTCTCTGTCACACCAAAAACTGACGCGCACTACTTTTGTGTCGCGTGCCAATATCCACCGCGCAAAATTTTGGTTCTTGCACTATTACCTGTTGCGCGCTAATTTTGTATCGCGCGCTGATATTCCAAGCACATTTCACTCTACGCATTGCACCATGCCAAAGTTTAGTACGCCCCCACCGCACACCAGCACACCATTAACTAAACTGTCACACGACAACATATACCCACATTACGCGCACACCAACCAAACTCCTATGCTCTCAACCAATACTGCGCACACCACGCGTGTCATTATTATGTGTGTGCACACCGTGCACACCTTATTATGTGTATGCACACCGCGTAATGTTAAATTTAGCGCACGCACCCACACACCAACATTTTTCCACGCGGCGCCAAATTTTAGCACATGCACCCGCACAACATTTTTCCGCGCAGTACCCAATTTTACATATCACAAGCTTTTTACTGCACATCATGCATTTTTTGTGTGCCCACCTGTGCACATTCATTTTTATGTGCATCAATTCCTCGTGAATTCCACTGCAAAAATTGGGGCTTTTGCTTAACTTTTTCCCAATTTCTGCCATAGACATTCTGCAACTATGAAATTTGTTCAATTTCACCCCGATAACACCAATTCAACCTCAACAACAACAAATCGTTGTGGTTTGACATTTCTGGAACGAATTTTTCCCAAACTCAAGTCACGAGTTGAGAATTTTAATTACTAATCTCACTCCAACTATCATGGCTTCACTGTAACTTCCAATTCGACCAATTCCAGGTCTGAATTTGTTAGAACAAATATTAAATCAAGAATATTTCACCACTTGGCCGCATTTCTCAATTTTCTCATGAATTTAACAACATAAATTGGGGCTTTTTCCCATTTCCGCGACACTGCTGTTACTTTTTACCATGGACGCTCTGCAACATGAAATTTGGCCACATCGAAATAAATCCTCCATGAAATTTCGCTTCAACTAAAATTGCTCAGCCCATCCAGGTCAGTGTTGAAAATCAAAGCTCTGATACCATATTGTAACATCCCTAGCCACCCATGTCGGGCCATGCTACTCCAGAAAACATTTTTTTCTCTACTCATCATACTGTAACATACCCAACATCCAACTGAGTTGTCACATAAATTTTTTGAACTTCATGCAATTAAAACATATACAAACAAAACTCTTGCGGAAATTTATATATAAAATGTAAACAAATAAATATATACTGTAAATGCACGGATTCATACTGAAATAACAGTAAACATATACATGCAGCATATACATACAGGCAATACCCATAATTATAAACACAGTTATAAACCATGCACAGGATAAACCCATAAAAATAAACACGTAAATAATAATGCAACATGTAAATTTATCACACAATTGACACTTATCTTGGTAAAAATATCACCAACTACACGAACCTCCCAGCCTTAGACCACACTGCTCATCACTCTCAGTAGTGGGTCACCCCCGAGCTGTGACTAAACTCCACTCGGGTAAAGGGATTCCTAACCAAGATAATGGATCATAGACAACAGGAAAGACTCTGTCACAGGTGCCAACTCAAACTAATAGTCGACAGTCCCTCATTCCCCACATGCATGTCCCACCCCAGGAAGTGTGCCCTTTCTCTGCTCAACAGTCCTTCGGCTGCCCCACTTCCTTTCCGAGCTTCAGCAACAGGCTAGACATAAAGTCTCAGAGCCCTATAGCTGTAGTTTAGCACCTTCAGAAAATCAATTCCCCAGCAATTCTCTCACCTGCCTCTTCAATATCCCACAGGCCTGACAACCCGCCTCTTCAATATCCCACGGGCCTGACAACCCGCTTCTTCAGTCCAACTCACAAGTTAACTAGGTACACAAACATGTATGGTTATGGATACAGGTTCCGGTATAGTGATAGGAAGGTATAGAGGATAAATGATTGAGTGTGTGAATGCTCATGGAATCGCTACATGGATGATGAATGATGGAAGGAATGATGGAAAATGAACTAAGTCCAAATAATATGTATGCATGTTCCCAACTTGACACTTGTCATGTTGGGAGCTACTTTGGCCCACTTGTCCCCATCTTTAAAACTTAGGATAAGATAATTATCCATGCTTTATACTTTAAGAAATATTAATATAATATTCTTTTTTGTCTTAAGTTCCCTAGCTTAGAAGGTCGGCGGAGGCATTTGGATGGTAAAGTCATTCTCGCAACTAAGGTCAGGTCTTGTGCTCAAACCTGAGCAAGGACGTGGTCTAGTCATGGAACAAAGCTTAACTGGGCCAAGCCCACATACTTTTTTGCCAGCAGGGGTGCAGTCTAGTGGCCAACGGACGTACTGTTAAGGCATTCGTGTTGCTAAGCAGGTCACGAGTTCAAACCCCGTCTTATCTGGAGGCCAAGCTTGCGAGCAATGTGGTTCTCCCTAGGGGTTATAAGGAAGCCAGCAGAGATTCGACCCCGTGTCATGCGGTAGCCAGATACCGCCGCAGTTACCAATTCCCCTAGATACAAAAAAAAGCTCCCTAGCTTAGGCCCGTTTCCTTAACTTTTAGCCCCCACCATTTCCCTAACTAGTGGAGTTTAGTCCCCCGTACTCTTTTATCGTGGTCAGTCTGCGCACAGCGATGTATTTTATATTAATGATGAGACATATACAAAAATAGGTTCACTGGCCTTTAACATCTAGGCTCTTCGGCCTAATCATCACAAAATTGGCTCATCGGCCTATCAAACACAGCATACACACAAAGGCACCCTGGCCTCAAAATCGCGCGCACTTAAGTTGTTGCGCATAGTATCCTGGAATGTGCACATTTCATCATTTTACTACGCAGTACATGTGCACACTATACCATGGAAGGTGCATACAAAAATGATGTCAAACAACTCACCAGCTTAAGTACATTTGCATTTTACATTTACAATTGGGTTCGGCCTAGGGATATTACAAAATTAAGGCTAACTTTTCCTCACTTAACATATATTCACTTTCCATGCATTAATTTCCCAAAATTCCCCTTAATTTGCTTTTAAATGCTAGTTTCCTAAAAAATTGGGAATCCCTAAAAAATAGAACGAAATCCCCGAATCAAGGATTAATTTTCAATGTTCCACCAAGACTTTGGGACGGGGGTGTGCGGGAGCGGGGAGACACACAGGGGGGACGTGTGGGAGAACCCTCAAATTTGGGGGAAATTCATGGGGGACCGAGGGACGTCAAGGTCCCGGACTCTAAAATTATAAAAAATATATAAATATTAATGATAAAATCCCAACAATAACAATTCAACCCATGTAAATTATTAAATTCATCATTGTGCATACTAAATAGTAAATAGTAAACAGTAAACTAGTACTAAATTCAAATTTGTAAATGATATAAATAATAAACAAAATTCAGATTATGATTTCAGATTCAGTAATGAAATACACTGATTCAGATTATGACTCAGTAATGAAATACATTGATTCATAAATCATAAATGAAACAGATATAGTAAAATATTGTGTGTCGAGAAGCACCCCTTTTCGAGGGGGGACGCCCAAAAGCACCCCTTTTGGGGAAACATGCCCCCCACACTAGGGAAACGCACCCCCCTGCATCTCCTCGAGTTTCCCCAAAAGGGGGACATGGGGAAACGTTTCCCCAAGAGCACCCCCGTCCCAGGTGCATGGGAAACGTGGGGGGCATGCACCCCCCCTGGGGGACGCGTCCCCGTCTAACACTGTTAATTTTCTTATCAACTTTTCCTCAATCACCATATCTTCACTTTTCATGCGTCAATTTCCCAAAATTCCCCTTAATTTGCTTTTAAATGCTAATTTCTTAAAAAATGGGGCGAATGTCCTCCTTGGCTAACTCATGCATATTTTGGCCAAATTTAGAGTGTTTAATTCCTAATTTATTCCCACATGCGTTAACTCTCCTATTCTTCATATGAGTTAACTCTCTCTTCCTTCTCCATGTGCTTCTCCTACTCCCTCTCCTTCTCTCATGCACCATACCCTCTTTCTTAGCCTCATATGTGCCCTCAATCACTATATATTGGAGTGAGCTACACGGTTTTATGGTAGAATTGTCTTGGATATGAGGAGTGTAAGCCCATAATGAAGACAGGTGATTACTATTGCAAGATACAAAAGCCCATAATGAAGATTGGTGACTACCATTGCAACGACCAAACATTAAGACAGGAATTTTATAATTATGAAATCTGGTTTCCGTAAGAAACAGATTTAAATTTTTGATTGAAAATGTTATGATGATGCCTCATGGCAACTGTACGTGGATGATATAGGGGAAATTATGGATCTGTTGATGTAAGATGGAAAGCACAAGAAGTATGCTATTGTGGTGACACTGAAACCCAAAGACATGCCTTGATCGCCATGAGCTATGTTGTATTACAAGTTACCAGTGGAATGCCTTGGCAGTAAGACTCTATAAGTCTGCACTCTTCTCGTGCAAGAAAGCCTTCGCAAATGGTGGATAGCCCGGGGGACTATTTAACCCTAGAAGAAGAAATCGTCGTTTAAACGGCAAAAATCGGCAAAATCGCGCTTTTTTCAGCCCAACGATTTTTACTTTAAAAAAACGCGCGATTTTTTAGACAGAGAAAAAATCGCGATTTTTTCAAAAAATCGGGGAAAAAACGCCAAAAAACGCCTGGGACGCACGGGCCGCGGGATAAAGAGTCCGATTTGGTTTTTTTTTGGTCATTTGTTTTTTTTGTGTGTGGAGCAGCAAGGGAAGAAGTTTGTGGAGGCCATCAAGCGTTTTTGAGGTGTGCAAAGGCAGGGTAGTGGATTCATCCACAAACTTTGAAGATTTTTGTGGTGGAGCAAGGCTCAAACTTCAACCGGTTGGATCTTTGAAATTTTCATCCACAACCTCCAAGCAAGGTATGTATGCCCTTCCCAATTTGTATGCTAATTGTTTCCATACACTTGCATGTTTTCTTGCTTCTTTGTTTGCTTAGATTTAGTTTTTTTTTTTTTATCATCTTGCCAATAATTTATAGAACAAACAAAATGTAAGGGTTTTTTTGGAAAATTTCATTGGGGTATGTAGCTTGTTTTTTTAGTTTTTTAGCCACCTTGTTGATGCCATTTTTCATGGCTAACATTTCTTTGGATGGCTGATTTTTTAAATTAATATGCTGCAATTTTTTTTCAAGTGGGGTTTAATGTATTTTTTTGTGTTTTTTTTGCCCTAGGTCCATTTGCATAACACTCAGCAAACATGCCTAGAGCCTTGGATCCAATGTGGGAGTATGGTGAGCCTGAAGAAGGAACAAACCGACAATCTTTAACATGCAAATTATGTAAGACACGTATTAAAGGAGGAGTATACAGGTTGAAATACCATTTGGCCAAAATTTCGGGGTTTGATGTTGGGCTTTGTAGCAACATGACCCCAAAGATTATGAGAGCTGCCCATGATGCAATTAATGCAAAGGACAAAAAGAAGGAAGAGTCAGCTACAAAAAAAGCTGAACTTGCAGCTTATAAGATGTATCAAAGTTCACCAGGGATATCTTCCCATGCCACTGAGGGTAGTGGGAGGGGCTCCACAGCAGTAGATTCACCTGTTGGGAAGATCCCATCTTTCTTTGTTCCAAGAACTGGATCTGGAGCACAACCATCAATTAAATCAGTGATTAAAAAAAGGGAGCAGCAAGAGGCAAGCAGGTTAATGGGGAGGTGTCTTTTCTGGAGTGACTTACCTCTCACCATCACCAGAAACAACCCATTTTGGCAGCCGATGTGTGATGCCATTGCAGTTGTTGGCCCGGGGTTTAAAGCCCCTTCATATGAGGAGTTGCGGGGGCCTATTCTTCAAGCAGAGAAGAAGGACATCAATGCCAAGTTGGGGGAGTTCAAGGAATCATGGGAAAGCTCTGGGTGCACAGTGATGTCTGATGGATGGACAGATGGGAAGGGTAGGACCCTTCTCAATTTCTTGGTACATTGTCCTAAAGGTTCAATGTTCATAAAATCAGTTGATGCATCCACACGTGTGAAAGATGCAGCATTATTATGTGAGTTGTTGCATGGGTTCATCGAGAAGATTGGTGCACACCATGTGGTGCAAATCGTGACAGATAATGCAGCTAATTATGTGGCTGCTGGTAGGATGCTTATGGAGAGGCATGACACAGTGTTTTGGACTCCATGCGTTGCACACTGCATTGATTTGATGCTTGAGGATGTGGGGAAAATTCCCTTCGTCAAGGAGCTGATTGATCAGGCGAAGAGCATCCCTAAGTACATATATAACCATGCTTTTGTTCTCAACCTCATGAGGACATACACCAATGATAGGGAGTTGCGACGTCTAGCAGTCACACGTTTTGCGACACACTTCCTCACCCTCCAGTCTTTGCTTCAATGTTAGTATGAGTTGAAGCAAATGTTTGTTTCTGGTGAGTGGCGTGATTGCAGATATAGCAGGCGAGAGGATGGTAGAGCCATTGCTAGATTGGTGTAAAGTGACTCCTTTTGGGAAGGAGTAGAAGAAGTTTGCTCCGTTGCTGAACCTTTGGTAAAGGTTTTGAGATTGGTTGATGGCGATAAGCCCGTAATGGGCTATTTGTATGAGGCCATGGATAAGGCCAAAGAATCTATCCGAGCTTATTATGAGGGAAAGGGTATCCCTGCGTTCAACAGACAGATGATGATATGGGATTTGATTGATAGTCGGTGGACTGGAATGCTCCATCGACCCATTCATGCAGCAGCGCTTTTCCTCAACCCTGCATTTTCCTACAAATGCAACTTTGACTTTGATGACGAGGTAATGGATGGCCTCTTTACTTGTCTTCGGAGGATGGTACCTGATGCTAACATTCGCGATGAAATAAATCGCGAGATAGAGATATATAGAGAATGTGCTGGATTATTTGGCTTTGAAGATGCAATCAGGCTAAGGACCCATTTGATGCCACGTAAGTCATTAGATTTATAAAATTCAATTATGTATTTTAAATTTCAAAATTTAAATTTTTATTTGAAAGTTGATTATGTTCATTGTTTAAAACTTTAAAACTTTAATGTGTTCTTTCTTTCTTATTTATTGTAGATGGTGAGATCGGAAGAGCGTCGTGTAGGGAAAGAGTGTAGATCTCGG
>CBVK0102049247.1:0-17090 GCA_900067695.1 Picea abies
ACACAAACTAGAAAGAAACAAGCCAAGCTTGTTATATTAATGAGAGTGACGATAGCAATGCTTACAGTCGTAGATGCGAATGTGACAGCTTCGTCAAGTCCTCTTCGTCTAACCCTTGCCTAAAATATCCACAACCTGGATGATAGCAGCTTCAATGATTTCTCTCCTTTGGCTGATTGCAAGTTTCCTCCAAGATCATAAGTTCCATATACTCAATTCTTCCCCCTCTTCATCACCATGGATCTTGCTTATATAGGTTGGGAAGGGCCTAAGCACTTGAGTTATGTTTAGAACCAGTTGGGAACCTCTTCCTTGGATCAGAGATCTTTTGAAAAAACCAAGAATTCGAGTTCAACCACCTCCCAAACTCAAATGATTCTCCCCTTATTCTTCTCACCGGGCTAACCATTTACCCAGAATGGAGAGCGCTCCCTCAGAAGGGGTATCAGAGCGCTAGAACGCTCCAGAGAAGGTCAAGGTAAGCGCCAATGCTTCAAATCTGAGCAGCGCTTCTGCAAAGGGGTGGAGAAGCGCTACAACACTTTTGAAGCATGGTAGAGGGGCGCCAGCGCTCCTCAGGCAGTTTTAGGGGAGCGTTCCCCTTCCAAACTCTTGATTAAGAAGCCCTCTTAGGTGCTAAGAGATGTTTGTCTTTAGTGAACCAGTTTCTTCCTTCAAACCAAGTACATGAGATGTTTCAAGTACCCCTTTAGTGTCATCATTGTGATAGGATGATTCAACAACGTTTGCGACACTTGCGACAAGTGAGAGGCATGTGCGACACTTATCTAGTTGAGTGATTTTGAGGTGTAACAGAATGCCCCCCAAAGTATGAAGTCAGAAGATGCGGACTGATGACTGAAGTACTTTGTAGATATTCAAGCAAGGGTTTAGACTTGGAGAACCTGATGGAAGCTGCACACAAACATCCAACCAATATCATGACCTATTTCAAAACCCAAGGCAGGCATACCTATGCTTGGGAGATCGAGGCTTGTGAGGTATGGCCACCATAAAATACACTGCAGATCCATAATTGTATTGACAAACAGGGGTATAGCCACCAAAGATACAATGTGGATCTATACTGTAGTGACTCAAACTGATCATAGCCACGAAGAATACACAGTGGATCTACGAGATGATGAGACATAGCCACGACCAATACAAAGTGGATCTATGTAGCAGTGTATGTGACATTGTCCAATAGAACTCCTTCGCAACCTGGGCAAAGCATATATCAAAGTGATGGCTCAACCCAGGGTCTTCATACCAATCCCAATATGGTACGAATCTGACCATGTGAATGGATGTCTTGATGTCGAACATGGCATAAACCACTTGATTACCGGTCAATGAGGTAAACCGTTAACAAGTGCGGGGGAGATCACCATTAATGTCGATGATTCCCAAGGTACCCTAGTACATTCCAGCGAATGTGAATAGATGAGCTGAGGCCGAACACTCGTGGAATCATTCGATCAGGGGTCAGTGATGTAAACCCACTGTCGAATGTGAGGAGGCCTGCCATTGAGGCATGCAGGTCCCAAAGTACTAACTGGTTTCTGAGTCTAATTCCTGGATAATGTGTTGGAGTCGACAGGGATAGACTCGTTGAGGGAGGGCCTTGATGTATCCCCCATCAACGACACGAAACGAATATGGATATGTAATTGGTAGATCAAAATTACATGGACTGACACAGGTTTTGAGGCAAGATGTTAGGGATGGCTGACTCTCGAGGTGGATACTTCCCTTGAACACTGAGGCACAACAGCAAAACGTGGCATGGACCAAAATTATGCAATGGATACTGCGACTTGCGTCGGGTGACCCAAGGGAGTGAAAGGAAACTCAAAGATTAGCTCAGTACAGAGGTTCAGCGGATTATGATATGGATAAATGACAAAGTGCCGTGTTCAAGGGTGACTCTAAGAAGTGCTAGGTGGCGTTCTCAAGAGACTGCTTGGCTTGTTCCTTTCAATTTTCCCCCCATCCAGATAGATGAGTACCTCTTTCTAGTTTAATGAGCTCGAGGAGGATAACACATGCTCGATATAACTTACCTTCAGTAAGTTCCTCTTCCTTTGTTTAATGAACTGGAAGAAGTAAAGGTTCAGTCCCATATGGGTCTGTCGATGTGTGCTTTAACGAGTCCAAAGACAGAAAACTCGAAGGTTTTTCAGGGTTATAGAGTTTGGAAAAACACTTAAAAGAGAACTCTCTCAGTTCCTTTTTCATACAGTAGTCAATCGAGACCGAAAAAGGGTTAAACTATCGCTCGAAAGATGCCCTTTCTAACCTTTTAACGAGCATGAAAGGAAGCAAGATCACTCGACAATATTTTCATATTTAGAGAGTCTGAAAAGGGTTTAAAGGAGACTCCAGGGGGGTTCCTTTTTCGTGTGATTGGATTCATGCGGGTCCAAAAAAGAGATAAAAGTTTGCCCGGTTACGTTCTCATATTGTTGAGCTTGAGAACGAACTAAGACTATGCTCATAAGTACGACAAGGTGCGAGATGCATCAGTATTGCCAACAACCTGCGATGACAGAAACTAGAAACCAGGGATTAGTGAAGTCATTTTCACCAGTAGAAAAACCCAAAATAACCATAGCTTATGAAAATGAAATTTTATAAATATAGATTGACCTAAAAAATTTCATTTACCATTTCATTCGCGAGGATTTTGTGGAGTATTGGAGAATCTCAACTCGAGCCAAACTTGTTTTTCTTGCTGCCGAAGCTGGGGTTGATCATTTTGCACACCGTTCGAACCATGTAGGTATTCGTTCATTGCCCTTTCAATTGTATGGTTCCAAGTTGATTTTAATAGCATTATTATTTTAAAACATGAAGCCCTAGGTTGACCATTTTGGACCAAATCGGCCTCCTTTCAAAAGTTAACAAAAGGGGGGAAATTATCCACGAATTTGCATTGGGAAATGATTGTTAAGATGCCCACACCTTAATCATTGATTGGGTCAATTATTTTGACCAAAGAAATTCGTGAAAACTTCCCTCATGGGCCCACGCACCCCCTCAAAACGTTTTTCATTTTTTCTCACGTTTTAATCATTGTTTAATAAATTTTAAAGGGTGAGGTGGTCTAAAATGATGATTGATTACCTTTAGATGTCATGGGCATTCGTTTTCATGCTTTAAAATGCTTTTTGAATTTTGTCGAAATGACAAAAACGTGGGTAATGATGAAAATTTTGAATTTTTGTTTTGTAGACATATTCGGCAACCATGATCGAGTGGAAAGAGAGGGAACATGAAATGGATGATATAACTTCTTTATGGAGCCCCCATACGCGGGATGCTTTGAGGGCCTGCGAGTTACTCAAGTTCTTCAAACTGCAAAAAATGAAGAGCGAAGTTCTATTGCTTGAGCATATCATTGGTCTTTGGGACATCAATGAACAGGGATTCCGTATCGGTGCACAGCTCCTGACTATCGAGTTGGAAGATGTGTATTTTCTGACTAGCCTCTCAAAAAGAGGGGTCCCTATAGCTTTCACAGGGCAGAGGACATTGCCAGAGCAGGTGGACGTGTATTTGGCATGTCATTGTGTTTCAGGGGCACGATTGGTAGGGGGCAAGATCCCTATCAAAGACATCCGGGATCTGGCTCTTCGGTCCATATTGTTCGCTATCACTAGTGCGACTGGTAGTACTAGTGCACATTTGTCTTTGAGGTCACATGTGGCTTATGGCATCCAGTGTTTAGAGCCCACACTGTTCAACTGGAGTGCGGCGTTCCTTCAGAATGTGAAGGAACAAATTTCTCGGTGCAGGAACGGCCAAAAGCAGTTTGGCTATGGTTCTTTCTTAGTCTTGTTTTTCTTGGAGCGCATCCCTCAGATGCAGCCTCAGATTGCACTGGCAGTACGACCAGTGGATGAGCCTCAGATGGAGAGGTGGACTAGCCTATCCCCGAGGTTGGTTTCGGAGTCAGAGTTCCGTTTCACTGGTGATTTCTTTTCCTGGTTGAGGTGGTAGTTCCTGTGGATCGAGGACTTCCCTTATGCTGATGTGGACTTCCGCGGGAGCATTGATTTGATCCTGCCCAAGGGAGAGGATTGGGATGAGTCAGGTAAGAGACTAAGTCGTATCTTGTCGCCAGTTTCTTTTTTATGTTTTTGATGTATATGTATTTTTTTTGGGTATGTAAGAGAGTGTTTAACAGATGTTTTGCCTTGAATGTGCAGACAAGGGAGCAGTGCGCCTAGCAGACATACTAGTGTCAGGACGTCGTGGTGGCGCCCCAGTTGTGGCAGACCCAGCAGTACCAGTGGTGGGCCTTCGGGAGGTTGAGAGGAACCTCCAGGGCCTTACGATGGGTATCCCTCCTCTGCGGAGGGGGGACGTGCCTTTGCATTTGCAGTGACACACTGTAGGGGTGCCAGAGAGTATCAACTCTCTGTTGAGATGTGTAGTACGCACAGTGTTATATTACACACAACATAATGTAGCGCGGGGATATTAGAGTTTCCCCGAGGTCATGTTTTTGTACGCCTTGTCTGGTGAAGTTGTATGGGTGGATGAGCCCAATATTTTGTTCTCTTACAGACTTTTTGATGTAATGTAAAACATTTCAGTCATGCCATATATATATATATATATACAGTTTCGAGTTTTATGATGCCGATGGTTTGTACATGATGATGTCTGTGATGTGTTTTAATTTACATGTAATGTACAGTTTTTGCTTTCCTTCAATCTTATCTATGGGCTAAATACCGATCCATGATGTAATTGGCTAACAAATCTGAAACACTATTAAGTTCTCTTGGAATGTGTCTATACTCAATGTAATCAAACATTCGTTCGAGACGGTGAACTTACAAGTGCAGACGTAGCAGGATAGGACTATGGATAGCATAGATGCGGTTGAGTTGATAAACCATGAGTTGGGAGTCTAAGTAAATAACGATACGAGAGATACCTAGGGAGGAGGCTTGGGTTAACAGTCCAATGACAGCGTGATATTCTGCCATATTGTTGGTTACTGGTCCTAAGAAGATGCCTCCTGAACTCACCACCTCGTCAAACTGATAAATAACCCATGCCGTCGAGGCAATGTTCCGGGTGTGTCAGTTGGTGCCATCCGCGAACCCAAAAAAGACAGGAAAGGTAGACATCATCTGCGCATGAAAAAACAGGCACAATCATGAGTGGCAACGGTAAAGACTCAAGCACGCGAAAGAAAAGGCACACCAAACTAAAAATACACTAGTGTACAACGTACAGATGCTAGGTGATCTAGGCATAGTACTTTTTAAGGTAAAGCCCGTTTCGGGGCTCTCCTAAGGAAATCCCATCATGATCTACTAGTTCGTAAGCACCTCTGTGTAAAACACACTTCACGATGTAAGGACCGTGCCACATAGGTTCTAACTTTCCTGTTCCCAATTTATCGTGTGCTTGGTCATAAACGAGGACTAAGTCTCCTTCTGGGAAGGCTTGAGGTTGGACGGATTTGTCATATTGACTCTTGATCTGTTTTTGATGTGCCTCATTAACGAGAGCAGCATCACGACGTGTTTCGTCCAGTTTGGACAGGTACAAGAATCGTTCTTCTTCCGCGGAAGTATGGGGCAGGAGTTCTACTTTCAATTTGAGTGACGGAATTTCGCACTCGATAGGTAAGATGGCCTCAATGCCATAGACCAACTGGAAAGGAGTGAATCCGGTTGAGGTTTTCACAGATGTACGATAGGCCTAGAGAGCGGAAAACAGTTGTAAATGCCATGATGTCTTGTTTTCCCCCACCATGCGTTGGATCATGGTTTTTAGGACTTTGTTGATAGCTTCAACTTGTCCATTTGCTTGAGGATAGTAAGGGGATGAGTTTTCATGGCAAAAACCCAATTTGACGTGTAATTCGCTCATCATCTGGTTTTTGAAGTGTGCACCATGGTCGGTGACAATGGCATGTGGTATACCAAAACGAGTGATGATGTAGTTGAAAAGGAATAGAGCTGCAGTACAACCATCGTTCAGGAAGGTAGGCATAGCCTCAGCCCATTTTGTGAAATAGTCGATGGTGATGATGATGTAACCATGCCCCCTGGCTGAGGTAGGCTTACACTGCATGAAATTGATACCCCATTTGGAAAAGGGGTTGATGGCGATAATGGGATGCAGCACAGTAGGGTGGGTGCGTGCCTTCTTGTTGAAGATTTGGCAGGGTGGGCATTTTTTGACAGCCTCGATGCAATCTTTGAAGATTGAGGGCCAAAAGTAGCTGGCACGTAGGATTTTTTGGGCTGTGGCCATCCCAGAAAGGTGACTGCCACAAGCGCCAAGGTGACAATCGTTCAAAACGCGTTCAGCCTCTTCGTGAATTAGACATCGCCGAAGAATGGTGTCAATACCACGGCAGTACAAAGTGTCACCGAGGATGAGGTAACGGCGAGAGTGGTGACGTATGCGTCGACGCTCTTCTCGAGAGACGTTGGGCTGAAAATGTTGGGTTTGAAGGTAAAGGAGAATGTCTCCATACCAAGGGTCAGAGGTGCTGATGAGGAAGAGAGACTCATCAGGAAGAGGGTCTCTAGGTTCATTGTTTTCATCGGCACTTGGGAGAGCATAGATGAGCTCAGCAAACACCAAGGATTTTTTGGCCTTAGCCTTGGTAAACTCAAGATCAAATTCTTGAAGAATAACGATCCACTTTGAATGTTTTCCCCCAAGTAGTTGACGTGTCAAGACGTGGTACATGGGGTTGGAGTCTGCGATTACCGTGGTGGTGCGTAATAAGATGTAGTGGCGGAATCGTTGGACAGCAATGACAGCTGCCATAGCCAGTTTCTCGACATGCGAATATCTGAGTTCGGGTCCAGATAAACTCTTGCTCAGATAATAAATGACGTGTTCTTCGCCGTTAGAGTCCTCTTGAACTAACACCATCGCGATGGTGGATGTAGAAGTGGCCAAGTAAAGGATATAATCCTTTGTGTAATCGGGAGGATGTAACAAAGGAGTGTGGGTCAAAGCGTTCTTGAGAGCATCGAATGACCGTTGGGCAGTGTCATCCCAGATGAAAGGGACGTTCTTTTGCAGTAACCGCATAAATCCTTTAGTGATTTCGGCATAATTGCAGATGAAACGGCGGAGAAAGTTCGCTTTGCCTTGCAAACTTTGAAGTTGGGTTAAGTTGGTGGGTGGAGGTAAGGCTAGAATGGCCTTGATCTTCAGGGGATCCACCCTAATCCCGTCTTTGGAGACGATGAAACCAAGGAGTCGGCCGGATTCGACAGCGAAGATGCATTTATGTGGGTTCAGGCGAATACAATAGAAACGACATTGAACAAAAATTGCCCGCAAGTGATCAATATGATTAGGTCGATTGGATGAATGGGCGGGTAAATTGTCGAGGTATGGTTCCGCGATATGTTTGATGTCGTGGAAAGCGTACGACATGGCTCGTTGGAAAGTGGCACCAGCGTTTATAAGGCCAAAAGGTAGCTTTTAGTATGCGAAAGTTCCCCAAGGGCAGATGAAGGCTGTCTTATGTTGATCGGTAGGTAAGATTTCGATCTGGTTGTATCCAGAAAATCCATCCATGAAGGAGAAGATTACGCTTCCCGCGCAATTATCGACGATTTGATCGATAAAGGGTGTAGGGTAGTTGTCCTTGGGACAAGCTTTGTTAAGATCGCGATAATCTACGCAGACACGAATGGTCCCTTGTTTCTTAGCAACTGGAATGAGGTTAGAGACCCATTCCGTCAAAGGGACGGGGTAGATAAAGCCATATTTTAGAAGTTTTTCAACTTCCGCCTTTATAGCTGCTAGTTTCTTGGGGTGAACCGGGTGGAGTTTTTGTCGAACCGGTTTTGCGTCAGGGTAAGTTTTGATGACGATCGAAGGATCGATCCCTGGCATTTCCTCATAGATCCATGCGAAGACATCACGAAATTCTTTGAACAAAGCGGTGTAAGAAACCACTTCGTCGGATGTGCAGTTAGCACCAAGATTGATGTTTTCCACGGCACCTTCCTTGAATGAAATGTCAATTGTGATTGTGGTAGAGATGTTACCCATTTTTCCCTCAGAGAAGGTATCTTGGGTGAGGATAGGGGATTCTGAAGCATTGGTAACATCGGGGGGAAAGACAGATTGTATGTCTTGCACCTCTTCCAAAAGTGGAAGAAAAGAGGATCGGTGGTGGTTGTCATCCCAGGGCAGATCGTCAATGCTAAGCATTTCCATGATAGATTCGTCCGAAGGGAAGATGTGGGAAATGTAATCAACGACAGATGATAGGGAATTCAACCACGAGGGCACTGAGTAAGTGTCGGGTGCCAATGAATGTGAAGTGTTCGAAGAGGGAGAGGTAGATTGAATAGCTACGTATGTGGCCTCGGCTGGGCTGAGTGGCATGGTGTCACTGAGTCCATCAAATTCCAAAGGACTAGGCACAATCCAAGGGTCAGATGATTCCAAGGATTGATAGGGCAAAGTCAAGATCATATTGACGGCGGCAATATGAGGTGTAGTAGGTGGAAGTGGTGTAGGGAAGGTACCCATGAGGCTAGAATCTTTCAATAAGCCAACACCAACGCTTTCATACGTAACCATGTGGTCTCCCAGGAAAGGAATATTTTTGGTGGTAGGGATGCGGGCGTCGGGTGTGCAGAAATCAAGTTGATCGACGGTGAAAATTTTGCCTTGATGAGGGAATTGTACACATCGAAACACCGACGAAGCGACAACACCCATAGAATAGAACCAACTTCTTCCGAGTAATAGATTGTAATTGAGGGGAGCGTCGACCACTTTGACATCAATGGTAACACTTTTGCCACCCAATTGAACAGCGAGAGATTGCAATAATCCATGAGGATGGAAACCTCGTCCATCGAAAGCGCGTAACATAGTAGGGGATTTGTTAAGGGCAGGTGATTTCAAACCTTTCCAACAGGATAGAGACATGACACAGGTGGAGGCTCCCTCATCCAAAATGGTTCGATGGATTTGTTGATTATAAACAATAACGTCGATTTGGAAAGCTAGCTGGTGGGAGAGTCGTGGTTGATGGTCATCCAAGTTAAACATGATGTGATTGGATGACTTGGGATTGAAAGCGCCAATAGCAGCTAAGAGTGTCCTACGTTGGTTAGGACAGTGTTGTAACACTTCCAATGCGGACATGGCACACGGAGCTTGGGCCAAATCTTCCACAATATTGTAGTTTTGGGCGGCTCGTGAATTAGGATTGAAAGTGGATTTCCGGATGGTGCTCTTAGGAGGGCGTAAGATGGAGTCAAAAGAAGGTTTCTCAATCTGAAGTGGCCCGGATGGAGGGTTGACAGATGGAGGATTGACAGCAGATGATAAAGGATCTGATGAAGAACTGTTAGCGGTCTTCGGCTTATCAGGTTTAACTGGTGTGTCGTATGTCGCAGAACGAGTGGTTAGATTAACCCCATTGAACATATAAATGTGTGCGCTTATCGATGCCTCATCATGAGGTTGGTTGGAACTGCCCCCCAGCATGGGGGTTTGGGCAACCAAAGATTGTTGTTGTGGAAAAGGCTGAGTGAGCACAGCGGGTTGTGAATTTCCCTTAAAAATTTTAGCCACTTCATCGCGATGTGGGCAGTCTCGGGTGTAGTGATCGTCACTGCAAATGAGACATGGGAATTTTGGTTTGCGCTGTGGTTGTTTTCCAGCAGCAGGGGTTTGTGGTTGAGTCTTGGGTTGTTCATTGTTATTATTCTTCTTTGTTTTGTTTCTCGCTTTCTTCTTGCCCCCGGGTTGTTGTGAAGGGGTTGATTGGACCGCATTCACATCAGAGACTTGAGTTTGGGTGGGGGTAGAAGAGGGTGTAGTTGAACTGGGGGTGGTCGTGGTAGCGGGCCACTGGATTGTTCCAGTAGACTAAGTGGTAGAATGAGTTTTGACAGAGCCAATAACTCCATCCACATGCGAAGCGGTCGATGGTTTGGATGGATCGTTATTGGGACGGGTAGCATTCGGTATCAACTCATACAGAGTACTAGATTGCGAATAGACTAAGTCTAAGTACTGAGCTTGGGCGATGGCTTCTTCCTCGGTGACTACGCCGCCCATGGCAACATCACGAGCGATCTGGGGTAGTAAAGATTTCGTGAACCATTCCGCTAATAACTGGTCAGGGATGACTGCTTTAATTAGCCTTCGTCGTCTTCTCCATTCGTGGATATGATTGGAGATGTGTATGGAAGTTGTCTGACGAAGAGAGGTTAATAGTTCAGTACCCGTCTCGTATCGGATGGGCAATTGGAAGTGTGTGAGGAAGGACATGGCGAGAGAGTTGAAATCGTAAAAAGATGCGCGTGGTAATTCAATGTACCATTTCGCTGCGGAACCCATAAGTGTCCGTTGGAAAAGACGCAAACGAATCGAATTGTCCATGAGGGAGTTTGATGAACACCACAAATGGAAGGTCATTACGTGGTTGTTCGGGTCTTCTCCGGATTTTCCGTCGAATTTTGGGATATCAGAAGGGAGCTTTGCGGGAATAGCTGGCCAACCTGAAGAATGATGAATGGGATCATTCGTTAACCGAGACAAATCTGGAAGGTCCAGGGTTGCTAGAAAAGGTAGTTGTCGGTTAACCTGTGGGTAATGTTGGTGTGGCAGAGGAACACCAGTGGGGCCCAATACTGGGTTATGTGGATAATTATAACTTGTGGGCCCTCTCATGTTGGGTTGGTTTTGACCAAGGCACATAGGATTTGAAGTGGTTTGGAAAGCCTGCGTGAGGGGAGGATAACCGGATGGGTTTTGAGGGTTATGGGCTGGGTTGGGAATTTTTCCATAAGGAGGTTGTTGTGGAGTCTGTAAATTTTGTCCTGCTGAAAAGTGTGGGTTTCCTTGGAAAGGAACATTCCATGGGTTGGATGCGGCAGGCACTGTTTGTCCTGTAGAGGCATGCGGATTTCCTTGAAAAGGGATGCTCCACGGATTGGGTGCAACGGACATAGTTTGTCCTTGTGGCTGATGGTGGACTCCGGTTTGAGGTTGCCCCCCAGCATGAGGGTGCCCCCCGAATGGGATTTGTCCTCCAGTGGGAGGGTGCCCCCCAGCTTGAGGTAGAGTTCCCGAGATTTGAGGGCCAATCGTGAAAGGTTGACCCGTGTTGTCGATTGGGTTGGGACCACCAAGGATCGTCCCTCCGGGTTGTTGGATAGGTATGGAACTTCCCGGTACAACTTGAGTAGTGGTTTGGGCAGTGGTAGTGGCAGATGCGTTCAATGCCCTAAATCCAAAAGGGAGATTTGGTCTTGGTGTTACAGGTGTACCAATCGGGGCTTGGGTGACCACCGGATTACTGGCGGGGATGGTCTGGATGTGAGGGACCATTGTCGAATGGGCCGTTTGGAGGGGAATAGTAGGGTTAACAACCCGATCAACTGGGTGACTCATGGTTTGACTAGATGGTCTTGCTTCACCAGGACGGTTATCGGGATGGAACGGTTGTCGAAGGGATTCGAAATGTTCATAAAGACTGCGTCCTGATGGAGTCCTCCAAATAGAACGAGCGGGTGTGGGATTGGTGTTTACTGCCCTATATTCCTCACCGAAGATGGGTTGTGTGGATCCCATATGTGTCTTGGTAAAAGGCCTCTCTGGTAATCGTGGGACTTCCTCGTCTATGACGTTACCGAGGGAGTCCAAACGAAGTAAAAGTGGTTCAATAGGGGCCACCGAAGTGGGATCCGCGGTTGTGACAAAAGTGTCTTCCCGGGAATCTGTAATGTTTTGAACCTCGCCCTGTTGGGGAGATTGTTCCGTAGAACGAGGGATGTCTCCTTCCATATTTTCTGGAGGAATTCCCTGTAGCCTCCGCGAGCATCGTGGAGGGTCAATGTTGGCAGAAGAAAAGAGTCCACGAAAGAGATCTATGGCCAACTAGTGAAAAGAAACAGCACACGCTAAAAAATCTAAGAATCTCAACCAAGCAAACATGGCCTTCTTTTGATGACCGTACTAGTTGGTGATGAAATCCAACGTTGCGTGATCAAGTCCAGAAGGGGTGGGGCCAGGGTGGAACAGTTACAATGGCGACCTGCTTAACAGACTTACACCCTGGTGAAAGGTTCCACGAAGTAATTGTGGATTTACTCTCTAAGGCTTCCATGCAGTAATTGTGGATTTACCTTCCAAGGAGCCCGAGTGAGTTTGACCAATGTCTACTCCAGGTACAGTTAGACTACCCGTCACCGTCACCTTGTGTAAGAACCTAAAGATTATGGCCACTAAGGTTACCAATTAGCAGTCAGCCCCTGGGCGGGAACAGTCGACAGTTCGGTCCGAACGTAAGGGCAGGGTAACAAGCCCGAAACCAACTAAGAAACTTCCACGCAGTAATTTTGGATTTACCTCAAAGTGATCCCCATAATACGATCTTACCACCACACTCAGTTAAACCACAGAGGGTAGTCCCCGTAGCTCGCCTGAATGCAACCTCGTGCGTAACCCCTGTGTGAGAGGGGGGTCCTAGGCAGACTTATATGACAATTGGATTTACTCTGCCTAACTCAGGCTGCTAATGTTTGTTTTGAAAACTTTGGAGAGTTATGCTCACAACCTAATCCAAAGTACTACACCTATTCTACTGTTGGTGGAGGATTCTAGCAAAGAAAAAGTTCTAGATAAATTTTAATTAGCGTTGATTTTAGTGGTTGTTCTTTACGCAAAGAGGTGCATGGAAGTGAAACGAATGGAATTAAGACTCTGACCCAAAGAGTGCATCAAGCATGATAAGAAATCAATTCCTTTTGATGAACATCTAGCTAAGGGAGAGAGAGAGTTCTTTCACTGACAAGCACAACTACGGAATGCTTCCAAACAATTCTTTTCTTTTTCAATCAAATCCTGATGTAATGCAAAACTTTTAAGTGCCTTCTAATATGCTCAACCAATCACTAAGATATCTTTATTGTTTGCATATGAATGATGATCAATGCAATCACAATGCTTATCTTTGCTAATTATCTTCTTGGTATGACTGATAACCAAACTAGCATAAGCCAAACACACAAACAACACACCCTTCGTAGAAATCAAAACAAAAACGAAAGAAACAATTAAAGAAAAAGACAAACTTCACACCCAAAAAACAAGAGCTGAAGAACAATGATCTTGACTGAAATCAAGATAAAGAGGCCTGTAGGCTATTGATGACCTTCACCAGGGTTTTACTTAGCTGAAGAGAAAAGGAAATCAATGCAAAGATCTCAAGCTTTACTCAATAGGAAAACTCAAATGAAAATAGGTGAAGAAGGCTACAAGGTCCAATAAAAAAGGTGTTTGTTCTTCAAAAAGACTGATGTCAAGATTAAACAGGAAGAAGAAATGACTCACTAGATCACTCAGCACAAGAGCCACAGAGGCAAACCCTAAAAAAATGCAATTATGAAGGGTTTTTAGGCCAAAGGGAGGCTGACGCTCTATTGCCAAGGGCAAAGAGCGTTATAGCGCTCTGTGTAGGGCTACAAAAAGCGCTGGCACTCTGATAACACTATGTCAGGGGCGCCAGGGTCTAGAAGTCCCAGAAATTTCAAAAAATTTCAAAAATTGAGATCTGAACTTGACAAATATGCTGAATGTGACAAGGTAAGGAGCCAATCAGCTCATGAAACTAATCAAAGAGGGGTAAACCAGGTCTGAAACAATCAAGGGACAGAACAAGGTCAATGAGGAGAAAAAATCCAAACAAAGGGTTTTGATTCAAGGCTATCTACCCAGTGGAGTCTCCAGTTTCTGTTGTAGGAAAATCTGCCTGCAGACAAGTAGATCGACCTCTAAGGCTTGACCTTAACCCTAGACAGAAAAATGCTTATCATGGACACTGAATTCCTTTAAAATCTATCTAAGCCTAATGCATGAGAAGGAAGGATGATAGAAGTACCTCTTAATCGACGTTTGTCCCTGCACGCTCCGAGTCGCGCTCCAATCCTTTTGCTTCTCATTGAGGTCTATGGACAAAACAAGATACGACCACTTCCTACTCCACTGACATTAGCTTGAAAACAGATCTATCAATAAATGATAAGTTCATGTGACATTAGACACAAACTAGAAAGAAACAGGCCAAGCTTGTTATATTAATGAGAGTGACGATAGCAATGCTTACAGTCATAGATGTGAATGCGACAGCTTCATCAAGTCCTCTTCATCTAACCCTTGCCTAAAAGATCCACAACCTGGATGACAGCAGCTTCAATGATTGCTCTCCTTTGGCTGATTGCAAGTTTCCTCCAAGATCATAAGTTCCATATACTCAATTCCTCCCCCTCTTCATCACCATGGAGCTTGCTTATATAGGTTGGGAAGGGCCTAACCACTTGAGTTATGTTTAGAACCAGTTGGGAACCTCTTCCTTGGATCAAAGATCTTTTGACAAATCCAAGAATTCGAGTTCAACTGCCTCCCAAACTCGAATGATTCTCCCCTTATTCTTCTCACCGGGCTAACCATTTACCCAGAATGGAGAGCGCTCCCTCAGAAGGGGTATCAGAGCGCTAGAACGCTCAAGAGAAGGTCAAGGTAAGCGCCAGCGCTTCAAATCTGAGCAACGCTTCTGCAAAGGGGTGGAGAAGCGCTACAACACTTCTGAAGCATGGTAGAGGGGCACCAGCGCTCCTCAGGCAGTTTTAGGGGAGTGTTCCCCTTCCAAACTCTTGATTAAGAAGCCCTCTTAGGTGCTAAGAGATGTTTGTCTTCAGTGAACCAGTTTCTTCCTTCAAACCAAGTACATGAGATGTTTCAAGTACCCCTTTAGTGTCGTCATTGTGATAGGATGATTCAACAACGTTTGCGACACTTGCGACAAGTGAGAGGCATGTGTGACACTTATCCAGTTGAGTGATTTTGAGGTGTAACAATGATACACAATTTTCTTCGGGGTGTTTTGTGCAATTCCTCCAAGTTTCACTACTTGGAACCTCTCAGAAAAGGAGTTATAGCAAAAATGGCATACCTTGTTGAATTCTGGCTTATTCTAGAGAGCGACCTTGTAGAGCATGCCTCACACTGAATATTTTTTGAAATTCTTTGAAATTGTTACACAACATAATAAATACTGTACCCTAACCAACACATTTGGTTTCACTGAATTTGGAGCTGTTATGAAGAAGTTATGACGTTTTTACTTGAAACACCAGTTTTTGACTAGTTTCAGGACTAGCCACAAACCCTATTTTCCACGGAGTGTAAATGAAAAAATACAATGACCCACAAGTTGAATTTGTTCTAAAATATACCTAGATATGTTTTATCAATGGCATAGAAATTTCATGATATGAATCGTTATAGAAAAAAAGTTATAGCGAAAATGGTGAGATGACCTGTAAATAACATACCCTAGAAAGAACCATCAAAAGAATTTATCCTTCCTTGCATTTAGGCCTTATTTTCTTCACTTTCCTCAGAATTTTGTCTTAGATATATGTTTCTTACCTGAGACACCTATAGGTATTCAATATGCTCAAGTGTGATTAAAATGAGAGAGCCTTGCCTCTTATTTATACTATCCAAGTAGCTTCCTTAAAAACATCTTTTAGTTCACTTGGCCCCACTTTCCTTATTTTAGGGTTAACCCACTTCTAATTTCTCCATTAAATTTATTATTGAAATAATTTATTTTGTATTCAATTTGAATTATAATACACTCATTACTTCACTTTATTATTTACCTTTTAAAATCTCTTAAACCACTTTGACTACTTTGACCTTTTGGGGCTTCTAGATGACATATGAGGGTCATCCAATTTCGTAAGGCCATAACTCTCAAACCGTGAGGAGTTGTGTGACGTTGCACATACCACCAGAAATGGAATGACATGTACTATCCATATAGATATCTAAAAATATATCATAACTCATACTGTTATCCATAAAAAAAAATTGGGTCCATTACCTAAACCTAGGGTCTCCAACTTCTCATGGCCATAACTCTCTAACCGTGAGGAGTTAAGTGACGTTCCACATACCACCGAAAATGGAATGAAAAGCACTACCCATATAGGATAGTTTAGTTGAAAAATTCATTGTCCTTCATCTCATTATTCCACAATTAAGCATGGGTTCTCTTACTCTGCAAAGCGTCTTCCCGTGAGGGCTTTCACCATAAGGGGACCACTTTGGAGTTCATCCATCTTTAATTCTTATCAACCATGACAAGACAATAATGAGTCATATTTACATCAAACAATCTTGGGTCCATTACCCAAACCTTTGTGTTGAGGGGCTTTCTTCAAGGGTTGACATCAATGAAAACCAACCTTAATCAACAATCTCCCCCTTTGGCATTGATGGAAACACTCTGATGGAATACTGAAATCATATCACTCATGCTCCCCCTGGAACCATGCCTCTGTCCTCTGTATCTGATAATTTTTCTTTGTTCTCCGCATCTGATAAATCTTCTCTCCCTACAACCATGCATTTTCTCCCCCCTTAAACCATGCCTCTGTCCTTTGCATCTGATAAATCTCTCCCCCTTTGTCATCAATGGAAAAGGTATCTTTCCATACGGGGCTGCTCCACCTAACTGAACTATCCTCTTATGGTGCTTCCTCATGTACATCTAAGACTTATAAGATAAGCATTCAAAAAACATTCATTTTGGAGTAGAAATAACTCCAAGTCTTTGGCGTTCCCATGGAAGTGGTTTTGTAAAGATGTCTACCACTTGTTCTTTTGTTCCCACATACTCAACTTTGATGTTCTTTTCTGCAACCTGTTCCCGTAGAAAGTGATACTTGATTGGAATGAGATTCATCTTGGAGTGCATCATCGGGTTTTTTTTGAGATACCGATGGCACTTGTATTATCACAATATATTGGAATGGGCTCATCATACGCAACCTGTATATCTATCAAAGTTTGTTTCATCCAAAGAACCTGTGTACAATATGATGCTGCTGCAATATACTCTGCATCGGTTCTAGATAGAGATACTGATGATTGTTTCATGCTTAGCCATGATACCAAACACTCACCTAAGTAGAACGTTGCTCCACTGGTGCTTCGTCGGTCATCAATACAACCTTCCCAATCTGCATCTGTGTAGGCAATAAGTGATA
>CBVK0102050248.1:0-13592 GCA_900067695.1 Picea abies
TCTCCAATGCTGGCCATTTTGGGATTCTCAACTGTCCTAATGTTGAATTTATTCACCTTGATAGACACAACAAATACTTATGATTCTAGAGGTGGACCTTCCATCCCTCTTTCTCCTTCAAATTTCGCAGTATGAATGTTTCATGGGTCATCTACATCTGGTACTTCTTCCTGCACATGGTAGCATGGCAGTAGTTCTTTTATTGTTTGTTTGTCCTGGTGTTGTTCTTCTTTCATGAGTTCAAATTTCGGTTATTTAATCAATATCACCCCTCTGATGTGTTTAATTTTTGATTCTATGTTAGGTTTCTCATGCTCAAATGAGAAAGTGACTATAAATTTTTGTTGTAATATTGTCCAGTTTGTAGTTCCTCTACGCAATTCCTGGTCTGTATACTAGTTTATTGGAATCCCTTCTAATGTGTGAACAAAATTATGATGCCATTCCTCTGGTGGTGTCATCCTCCATAGTGTTATGCACTTCTCCAAGTGTTCTACTAGTTCCCCATGTTTTTCATATTTCTGCAGTTGGTGGTTTCCCTGTTCTGCACAAACTCGATGCATAGTAACCGCTTACATTGGTACCAGTCCTTAACTGTCTGTTTGTGCGCACCCCACCATCTTCCAGGTTTTTCCTTGAGTGATATATCTAGGGTGAAGAGCCTCTGATTTTATAACACTTCGTCTTCGTCTCATGTTAAGAATGCTTCTAAGTCATTCACCCCATGGAAGATGGTAGGTTCCCTTATCTCCATACCTACCCATCTCATTACATGGTTTATTCTTGTGCATCATTTTGTGGAGACTTTGTGTAACCTCTGTTGCCAATTCTCTAAGACCTTATTTGATTCTGATGCACATGAGTTGATGCTTCGCTAACTGAGTACCCCATATGCAATTGGGTTCACATAATATTCTTCTCGTGCGGTTTTTTTGTACAACTAGTTAATTTCCTCCAGTTATAAGCAGGTTCTACAAACCTTTCCCCTTACGATGGATCCAATGGCACAATGAATATGTATTATCCTAAATCGAATGTCATATTCCTCTTATTTAAGTTGATTATGTCATGATTTTCAAACACCCACTCCAAGCCAAGAAATATCGGATAAGTCATTGTGCCATCCACTATCTCTATTACTTAGAAATTGGATTTAGTGCATACTCCATCCAGATCTATTGTTACCCCTTTTAGTCTTCCAATTGGTAAAACTCTGTGTTGATTTTCTAGTTTTAGTTGAACCAGTGAATATCCTAATGGGGGCTCTCCCATACATTTCCATGTCTTCTTGGGTAATACATTTATTTTGGATCCTAAATCCAATATAATATCTCCCATGTTGAAATCTCCAATGTTGGCGTTTAGTCTGAATTCTCTGCTTATTCTCCTCCTTGTATGCAGATGATTAATTGTTTTTTGTTCTAGATTTCCTTCTACCTCTATGCTACATCTTTCTAGCATATTTTGTAATACCCTAACAAAGGATGGATCATTTATTAGTTTAACACAGGATTGCAAAAAACCCTTAATCATACTTACTTGTCCCAGGGGCTATGCTTCTTTAGTGTGATCCAGTGATGGAGGCATCTTGTATGCTGGTACTTCCTTATTATGTTGCACAGTTGATGTCGATGCAATTTCTGGCTTCACAAATACTTTCCTGTCTTGATTGAATATCTCATTTTCTTTCTATGCATCAAACTGCTTCTTCGGTTTAGAATTCTTCTTCACTCATTGGTGTTGTGTTGGATCTTGTCTTACTGCGTCATTTCCTATCTTAGCTCCTCTCCGCGTAACTATGTTTACTCTTCTTCCTTCATCCCTTGATTCCGCCAAAATCCAATGAACATTCTGATTTTTCTGATTTCTCTTTTCCTAGATATTTGCCAATAGTGTAGGACATTCTTTCATGCCATGATCTGATGTGCGACAATACATACTCATTGCAGGTGGAAGTGGACATTCTCTTGCATAGTGTCCTGGTTGTTGATAGTTGTCGCATACCACTATTCCTCTGCCTCTTCCAAAGCCTCCTCTGCCTCTTCCAAAGCCTCCTCTTCCTCTTCTTCCACCTCTGTAGCCAGCTCGATCTCCTTGTGGTCCATTATACTCAGGCGTCTGGTTATACTGCACGAGATTATAGTGTGGTTGCGTGGTGTTGTATTGCAGTTGCGCAATGTTATATTGTTGTTGTGTAATGTTATACTACTATTGCACAATGTTATATGGGGTTGGTACTTGGTTAAACTGTGGTGCGTCTTTCCCGTTCATCATTTCTACCTACACCCTATAAGCATATGATGTTCTTTCCCTCATGAGGTCCATGGTTCTGCAATCTTTGTCATCATGACCTAATGACTTGAAAAAGTTGCAATATGAGCTCTTAGGTATTGTTTGGTACTTTTGCATCAGTGGGAAATGATATGGATCATGCCCCTATTTATTACATATCTCACACCATAGTCCTCTTGTTTGCAACGGGTTTGACATTCCTATTGCCATGTACTGCGTGAATGTTGGAAATTCGTTCTTATGTTGTCCTTTTGTCCTACATGTGGTACACCAAACGACTTCTCTTTTGTCCTTTCTTTGTCATCATGGCCTACTGACTTGAAAAAGTTGCAATATGAGCTCTTAGGTACTTTCTGGTACTTCTTCATCATCAGGCAGTGATATGGATCATGTCTCTGTTTCTTACAGATCTCACACCATAGTCCTCCTGTTGGCAATGGGTTTGGAATTCCTGCTGCCATTTACTATGCGAATGTTGGACATTCATTCTTATGGTGTCCTTTTGTCCTACATGTGGTACACCAAACAACGTCTCTTTTGTCCTTACCTTTATTCTGGTTTGGATGGAATGTTAAGTTCTTCAGATCCTCGTTCAACTCTTCTATGGATGGATCTATCTTCTGATATTGGTTCTCTTCCAATTGTAGGATTGCCTATAGAGCCTCTGCCTATTTCTGAAACTTCTGTTGTCGCAAAGGGTATTTCAAGTGTGGTACCAGTGAATTGACGAACATATGCCTATGCTACATATTTGTCATGACATACTTTAGATTTCCCTTCAATCGTTTGAATCTCTGGTCAATCTCCCATACAAATTCTACTAGTTTCTATCTAATCTCTATCATCTCGTTCATGTATTGATCCTTTGAACTAGGCTTTTGTAATTCATTTATCAACAACTTCTTGATATCTCCAATCGTTCTAGTTGTCTCTGATGGATTGTTTGTAGCTAAAATCATTTACCAATCCAATGCGCTATCTCTTAGCGTGATAGCTAGCTGTGCGATTTTAGTGTCCTCATCTGTGATCTATTTCGCTTCCAAGATATTTTCACAAATAAATAGGTGCTTCTTCGGGTCCTCCGACGCCTCTCCTTTGAATTCTAGTAAACTGATGGTGGGATCATGTCCTGCCATCTTGAATACTGAACTACTGTCTTCGCGCGGTGTAGATACTTGAATAATGCTTCCTGAACGAGCTCCCCCAGTTGTTGTTCCTTGTGTAGATGTACTTCCCGCTGTCGTCCTTCTCCCAAAATTTGGTTGTCTAAATGGTGGTTTTCTTCTTGTTGTATTAGTTGCACATGGGTTTATGGGTTCCACACTGACACTGATATGGATAGAAATGATGCCTTCTATTCCCGCTCTTGGACCTCTCTTCTTCCTCTCATGTGTTGTGCATAAAATTTCCTTAATCTACTCCACAACCCAAAGATCCTCTACCTCCTCTTCATCTGTATTAGTTGCACATGGGTTTATGGGTTCCACACTGACACTGATATGGATAGAAATGATGCCTTCTATTCCCGCTCTTGGACCTCTCTTCTTCCTCTCATGTGTTGTGCATAAAATTTCCTTAATCTACTCCACAACCCAAAGATCCTCTACCTCCTCTTCATCACTTTCCAAGCCTTCCCTTGTGGCTATGACTCTCTTCTTGGTGTTCACCTTATATTGGTAGGGTACTCCATTGCGTGTCTTTCCAGCTGTTTCCATGATCCGCTTGATCTAGTCTTCGTCCATAATAATTGGGTTCAAGGCCTCCTCCTTCTTTACTTTATCCACTTCTCCTTCCATTTCTCCTTCTCCTGTCAGTGTTTCCCCCCTTCCCCCATGCACGTAGGGAATTTTATCTGTTAGACACCATTGCCATTACACCTTTGTTATGTAGTAATATCTTAATAGAATTATATAACGATCTGATGTACCTACCTCGAGGTCCCTTCAAGAATTCTTTTTCAGCTGTGATGTAAGACTTTGCTGTATCTACTGCAAATTCTGTGATAAAACCTGCAACAATGCTGTCTAACCAAAAGTCTACTATGCACGTAAACCTATTATCAACTCGTTGTAACTACGCGATATTCTTAGGATTCCACTCTAGTTGTTTGATCCGATTTGTAGGATGGTTGTCTTTCAAACTTTTTATCCACTCCTACAATACATGTAGGAAATCACAAAAAAATACTTCATGCAAGTCATTGAATATGTACTTGTCCAGATATTTACGCGTTGTCAAATTCAGGTTTCTTTTATCTTTCTGCGCAAACTCTAGCTCCTTTGTCTTCAACCAACTCTCTATCTCTGCCTTCATTGGATTCCACAGTCTCAACATCCCCTTTTAGATTCTCATTCTCTCAACGTCTTGTCATTCAACTTGTCCTTCTTTTAACGTGTATTCCACACATCTCATATACTCAATCCCATTCTCTTTCAAACATCCGACAACATAACCATTTGTTGGATTTTACCTCTTTTACTTAGGTTTCTTTGTCTAATCTACTTAGGATGATTTATGGGTTATTTTGATTCTACCTTACTATCATAGATTGACCCTGGTTCAGATTTGATAAGCTCCCAACAAAATCCCTCTAAAACTATTGGCCCCTCTGGTAGACCAGAAGGAAACACAACACACAGAGTGTACCATGCAGTCTCACCCAAGATAACTCTATGGGTGTCTGCAATACTCTGGTGTTTGCAACTTGAAAATGAGTTGATATCTGCGGTCATACTCTATAATCTTTATTCATTCAATCTAACATCTAATTATAGAAATCATTCTATTCATGCATGTGGAATACCAGACCTAACTAGTTAATTCATTCATCTAACATTCAACAATTAATCAACCATAAAGACACATACATTCATTACCATAACACATGCGTTACCGTGGTTCACCTCCTCCTGGGGTATGTCAACAAATATCTGGCTCTCAAGATTTTATTATGGTTCAGTAATATATCATGCCTCGCATGTTTACAATCTTAGATCTCATTCTCTTCTAGAGGCTCCGCGATCTCTGTGAGGCTGACTAGATCACACCAGGGTCCTCAACATGCAATCTAACCCTCAAGATTGAGTCACTCACTACTTCCCTAACTCACCAGCTTAATGACTCATACAGTTCTTACAACTCTCTCTCTTCCTCTTTGTCCCTCTTCCGATCCGTCTCTCTCTGTGTGTTTCCCTATCTGTCTTCTCAGTACTATTTATTTATATCCTTGGCTCATCAGCCATTACAATACAGTACAAAAACCCTAACCCTAATGTTGTTAGGTCTTCCTTGCATGCATGCCTCTGCTACTTCTCTTACACATGCTGTGTTTCCTTCCAGTTGTCCTTTCCTCCTTGCATGCTTCTCTTCCAAAAATAACCTTTTCTCCTGACTCGGCCTGCATCCAACAATGAATTAATGATGAACGATCAAGATTGACTATGAAATTACAATATACATTTACAAGGCTATTTTCCTTCAGGGTCTTCGCCCCCGAATCCCCCTCAAGCTATGATCTCTATGTGACAGGTAAATGATTTGTAGCCTACTATATCTAACAACATCCAGACCAGATATAATGCAAGTAGTTGGACATGTGGCATGATTTCAAGCAGCACCAAGGGAATCACATGTATTAGCAGTGAAGAGGATTTTCAGATATCTCAAAGGAATGACATTGATATGGATAGGAGTGTTTCCTTCTATTCCTGCTCTTGGACCTGACGTGTTCCTCTCATATTTTGCACACAGGATTTCCTTAATCTGCTCCACAGCCTGGATATCCTCTACCTCTTCCTCATCACTTGCCAAGACCTCCCTCATGGCTACGACTCTCTTCTTGGTGTTCATCTTATATTTGTAGGGTACTCCACTACGCGTTATTCCAGCTGTTTCCATGATCCACTTGATCTAGTCTTTGTCCATCATAATTGGGTCCAAGGACTCCTCCTTCTTACCTTTATCCCTTTCTCCTTCCACTTCTCCTTCTCTTGTCAGTGCTTCCCCCCTTCCCCCATGCACACATGTAAGTTTAGTTGTCTGACTCCATTGTCATTACACCTTTGTTATATAGTAATATATTAATAGAAGTATATAACGATCTGATGTACCTACATCAAGGTCCGTTAAAGAACTCTTGTTCTTCTGCACTATAAGACTTCATTGTATCTACTGCAAATTATGTCATAAATCCTACAACAATGTTGTCTAACCAGAAATCTATTGCCCACGTAAATTGATTATCAATTCATTGTAAATTTCTTCAGGATTCCACTTTAGTTGTCTGATCCAATTTATGGTATGGTTTTCTTTCAACCTTTTTATCCACTTCTGCAATACATGCAAGAAATCACAAAAAAATACTTCATGCAAGTCGTTGAATACGTACTTGTCCAGATATTTGCGTGGTGTCAACTTTAGGTTTTTGTTATCTTTCTCTGCAGACTCTAAATCCTTTGTCTTCAACCATGTCTCTATCTCTTCCTTCGTTGGATTCCACGATCTCAACATTCGCTTTTATATTCTCATTCTCTCAACGTCTTTTTGTCTGATATGTCATTCTTCTTGTCTCGTCTTCTGCAAAATCTCATATACTCAATTCCATCCTGTTCCAACCAAACGACAATGAAACCATTTGTTGGATTTACTCTACTCTTCTACTTAGTATAATTTATTGGTTATTTTGATCCTACCTTACTATCATAGGTTGACCCCAGTTCATATTTAATAATCTCCCAACAAAATCCCTCTAGAACTATCAGCCCGTTTGGTAGACCAGAAGGTAGCGCAACACATAGAGCGTACTACGCAGTCTCACCCGAGATAGCTCTATGGGTGGTTGCAATACTCAAGTGTTTTCAACCTGGGAATGAGTGGAGATCTGCGGTTGTACTCTGTAATCTTTGTTTATTCATTCTAACATCTGATTATAGAAGTCATTCTATTCATGCATGTGAAATACCATATTTAACTAGTTAATTCATTCATCTAACATTCAACATTTAACCACAATAAAGACACATACATTCATTCACATAACACAAGTGTTACTGTGGTTCACCACCACCTAGGATACTTCCACAAAGATCTGGCTCTCAAGGTATTTATTATGGTTTAGTAATATGTCACGTCACACGTATTTACAATCTTAGATCTCGATATCCTCAACGGGCTCCTCGATTCTTGTGAGACTGACTATATCTCACAAGGCTCCTTAGCCTGCGATCTAACCCTTGGGATCGAGTCGCTCATAGCTTCCCTAGCTCACTAGTTACTAACTCGTAAAGTTCTTACAACTTTCTTCCTTTTGTCCTCTACTCTTGTCCTCTCTTTCTTCTCTCTCTCTTCCTCGGTCGGCCCCTTCTTCCTCTAAGTACTGCCTACTTATATTATTGTCTCATCATCTATTACAATACATTACAAAAACCATAACCCTAGTATCGTTAGGTATTCCTTGCATGCGTGTCTCGCCTGCTTCCCTTACAAGTGTTGTTTTTCCTTCCAATTGTCCTTTCCTCCTCTCATGCTTCTCTTCCCAAAAATATCATTTTGTCCTTACTAGGTCTGCATCCAATAGGAGTCTAACAAACAACTAGAATAAAGAAAGGTAGTCTTCAAAACAAAATTGAAGATATGAGTTAAGTGTTGTAATTCGGTTATTGATGGAAGTTCAAAAATTTTAGTGTCTATTGAAGTTGTTCAAAAACTGAAATTGAATAATACACCTCATCCATAAGGATATGGTCTGTTATGGTTATAAAATGGGCATAGGGTCACTATGAGAGAATAATGCTTGATTAATTTTAATATTAGGGGTTCCATGGATGTTTGCCACATTTTGTTAAGAAGGCCATCGAAGTTTGGTAGGAAGGTTATGCATGACAAGAGAAGAAACACATAGTAGTTGGAAAATGATGGAATGAAGTTTAACATACATCCCTCAAATGAATAAGTAGATAATGATAGAAAGTTGATGACAAGTCAAGTCTTGGCCTATGTAAAAAAAGTGGGATGTACAATAAAAGAAAAGAAAGTGGTGTAGACCAAAGAAAATATGTCCTTGTTACACCAAGAAAAGTTGATGTGAAAGTATGGAGATGTAGTAAAGAAACAAGAAGATGAAGATAATTACAATAGAAGAACATTTGCAGTAAATAAAAATGAGGAGATGCTTAAGTAGAAATAATTGGTGGAGTTCATTTTGACGATGGTAATGGTTTTGAAGAGGGAGGATGGGGAGGCTGTAAGAATCATTCAACAATAGTGGCTTGAGGTGGAAAGCCTCATTGAAAGGAAATATTTGCAGTAGTTGTTAGAGGTGGACAAGTCGCAACAAGTGATATGGGAAATGGTGGAAATTATAATGAAAGTGAACCATGTGAAGAAGATGACAAATTTGAGAAAAAGTGTAAGAAATTACTTAGATTTGCAGATTGTGAAGGCATGGATTGTCAAGAGGAAGAAAATATATGCTAATCAATAAACAAGGAAGGATAATTGGTAAAGAGTGTGGAAGAATCAAATGAATAAATGATATAAAAGAAATGAAAAATCCAATGATTTTAGATTTATTAACAATCCTATGAGCAAGATGCTCACAATTTTATAACAATGGGAGTTTGTTAGGAAGATCCTCAAGTAGATAGACTATCCTACACCAACAACAAAAAATTATGTTATTGTGTTTAATGTTTGACTATGTGAAGTCACCAGATTCAACCTCATTAAGGTATGTTTATAAATATATGCTTGTAGCATAGAGTTGTTTCTTCAAGCTAAGTTCTACATCCTCCAATTGAATCTCAATGAGTTGGTTTTCTAATGCTTGAAATGTGTTATCATGCTCTAGATCCAAGAATCACTTTCTTGGAGAGTCTACATAAGTATTTGTCTTCTGAAGATATATTGCTAGAGAAATATTTGGATATAGAAGAGATAACATTGGTAAAGGATGAAATCTCATGGTTCTCATTGGAGAAAGATTTGTAATGATTTATCATCTTATAACAATAATGTTCATTTAAACTATGGAGATCTCAAATCTTCACAAGATGTTAACTATTAAAATTATACAAGATGGCAATGTATAAGGTTTCAAAATATCCATCATTAAAAGTCAAACCTTGATAATCATCTCCACATGTAGATAGTGGAAATGCCAAAAAAAAAAAGCCAGCACACCAAATTGGTGTATGACTGGTAAAGTTTACGAAAGTATACATACCCTACCCCCCTCTCGATTTGAATCTATGACCTCTTAAGAGAAAATACATGTTCTTAACCATTAAGCCCATAAAGATTTCAATATAAAATAAAATAATAATAAAATTAAATAAAAAATTCCAAAAATTCCAATATAAATAAAAAAATAATAATAATTAAATAAAAAATTCCAACATAGAAAAATGAATATATATCTTAAATGTCATTGAATTTCCTTCTTAAATACAAATATGCAATCCATTTCCTTCTTAATTACTACTTAAATGCATATATTAAATGTGTATCATGCATATATTAAATGTGTATGAGGATTCTTAATTGTGGAAATATCTTTTCATCATGTCAACGTATTCCCATCCCCACTCATGTGATTACATCAAAAACAACAATAGGTGATATATTCGAGGTGATGTATTCGAGCATCGACGGTTTTTCAGAGCATACACTTTGTTAATTTGATAGCTTTCACGTCCAATAGTTCCGCTGGTGATGGCACCAAGCACAAGGTTTTTGAAAAGAGGAAAGCGAACAATATCACTTTGAACCGAATAATTCAGCGAATTGTATCGTACTCTAGACGTTGCATCAGCCGTGTCTAAAATCCAGTTAAAAATTTAGAGAATCCAGTTAAAATTTTAGCGTTAGATCAGTTTTGTCTAAAAATAGTTAAAAATTTAGAAAAATAATTGAAATTGCAGATTTCAGTGTGAACAGATATCCTAGTGTTTAGGGTTTTTGATGGTAATGAATTTATTTCTACATTAAAAACATGATTTGACAAGTGTAAAATTACATATTTTAAATCCAATTGCAAAGCATAAGAGTCCATAGATAATTTCAAATGCCATTAAATCAAAGTAGACTCGCATTTACAGTGCAATGAATCGACAGAGAATGTCTAAAGATATAGTCATTTTGTGCTTGGTCATCATTAATTTAAATCAGAAGTAACAAAAGGGACTATGCTTGGCTTTAAACTGAAAGAGAATGCCTAAAGATCCAGTCATTCTGTTGTTGATAATCATTAATTGAAACCATAAGTAACAAAAGAAACTATGCTTAGCTTTGCATCTGCATTGCCTTTCAAACAATAGGTGCAGCTGTTGGACAATACTTGCGCAATCTGAGAAATCCATTCGCATACAATGAATTCACGCCAAACACTAAAACCAAATTAGCAGCACAACCTGTAAACTGTGCTTGAAGACGCAACTGGGATGCAGCGACATCCTGTGTTCAATTATCTGCAAATCGACAAGAAGAAGTAAAACATGGAGTTGTAATATGACCAGAGTAATAGAGACTGGCCGACGATTTGGCGCTTCCAAAACGAAACATAGCTGGAATAAGATGAGGCGAATTCAGCTTAAAATATGCTGGAAATGGAAAAAATGGCTGCCGAGGATGGCCCAAATGTATCCGGAAGCTTCATAAAACATAGCTGGAATAAGATGAGGCGAATTCAGCTTAAAATATGCTGGAAATGGAAAAAATGGCTGCCGAGGATGGCCCAAATGTATCCGGAAGCTTCATAATCCACAGGGGTCCTGCATTCTGCAATCAAAACATTCTATTTTACAATTCAACAGTCTAAACACAAAAAGTTGTCAGATTTCAGTTAAAATTCAGACAGATATGAGCGCCAGAAAGAACTCTGGACAAAAACGGTGATTACTCTCTGAATCAGATACCATATCACATTTAAACATTATGCATCCAACAGCATAACAACAAATACTGTCCATATATATACAGTTTGGATCTGAAATATTTGAGATCTGGATATATTTATCCCAACATAGCATTTATTGCTCTGCTACCTGGTGTTTACTAAACACCCTCCAGTAAGTCAACCTCGAAACTCACATCCATAACCTTAAACGAAATTTGGCAAATGTTGCTGAATCAAAGTGCCCGCCATTGCCAGTGATTGATGAAATGGCTACTCGCTCCATGAAATAGTTATTTGCGTTAACCTCCAATGCCAAATTCTTTGCTCAAATGAGTATTTCTATAATTTTATCCTTGTTTTTTTGCATGTCGTAGTACAATGTCTAGATTATTGGAGTAACAAGCTTTAAAGATGATCCGAAGATCAACAAAAGAGACTCAAATCAACTACTAATGACCGTAGCATATGACCAGAAAACTGGAAAATCAGCAGGTTGGGGGAAGAACTTCAATGTCATCACTGATTATCCTTAAGACACTGTAATTATTAATGTGCCTTTCCTTGGCCAAGAAATAAGTTTTGACATTTTTAAAACATGTGTTTACTCCCTTTTGAAATGTATATGAATATTACGTGAGATGCGGAGCTACTATTGTTTGACAAGCTATCAGAATAGAGCTGAGGATGAATTAAAGAGAAATAAGAATGGTGGAAGCTGGATCTGTGTAACCCTAGTGTAGATCCTATGGCAAAAGTAATAACCTAACAGCTCCAGCAATTTAATTCCTCTCTGCTAAATCATACCAACACGGTATGTTGAACCTACTTATGGAAAATCTTTTAATTAAAGCTGTAAAATTCAAGGCAAGCTAAAACACAATAAATTTCCAAGAATTTAAAGCAGCTTTCGGGATAATGTTACATCATCTGAAAATTCTGAAGTTTTGCAGACGAAACTAAAATAAATTGATCCATCCAAAAGATAGGATATTAAATTACGTGGAACACTCATTTGAGCAAGAAACTTGACAAGAGAGGACTTAATTCGTCGGAAAACTCAAAGGATCTAAGAGCAGTCTTAAAATCACGAAGGCTTCAGCTAAATTTCTTGCTTGATTCTGCAAAGAAATCACAGACGAAAAAATCAGTCGAAAATGCTATCATAAATCCTGCAAGACAAACAACGAACTGAAAGGAAATAATAAAATTCTGGTTTCACCTGTTATGACTTGTCCATTTTATCAACTCATTGATGGGTTCTTCGTATTTGAAGCGATTCCATATAAGAAGTTCCACCGTTTCACAGTAGCATTCTGGACAAAAACCTGCTGAGGACTCGATTTAGGGTACCCGAAAAGCTATCGCACATAATATATTGCCTTGGGTTCTCACATTCAAAGTCTGAAGTCCTGTGACAGCGCCGGATGCCTGCATAAATAGGCTAGGCTATAATGAACTATTTATAGATCAGTACTTCGCCATCAATCTGCCTGAAGCGATTCCATATATGGAGTTCCATCATTCAGCAGCGGCATTCTTGAAAAAAACTTATTGCAGGGTTGAAATCTCAGTCTGAATTACTGAATATGGTAGCGGCATAAATAGGCACAAATAGGAGTCAGCAAATCTAAGTGGGTGAGTGTGAGTTGTTGAATATGAGTCGGCCGAGTCTGTGTGGCGACAAATTATTGGTTGGTAAGCAACACGGCACGTTGCTGTCTGTGTGTTTGTTTGGTGTCTCGGCGTGGCTGTTTAGGTGAGTGTGCAGGCAACGGCGATGGAAATGAGGAAGGAAGTGTAGGTGACTCGTGAGAACTCAGACTGACGATTGACCGACCGATATATAGATGAGCAGCTCAACTCCTGCGTTTAAAAAGACGACGCCCAACGAGCAATATTATAAATTTATTGTCCAAGTTTGTCAATCAAAACGTACCAACCAATTCTTCTCAGTGACTTATTGTCGAAATTTGTCAATCAAAACGTACCAACCAATTCTTCTCGGTCACTGCAAAATCAAATGCAATTAAAATAAAATACTTGATGTGGATGCATATTTCAATACATCATTGCAGAGGGATATATGTTGGGGGACTAATACATGGTAATCAATAAGCATCCAACAACAAAGTAATAAAAGTTGTATATGTTAGGATATATATTTTTCTAAAGTAAATATTGTGTATGTTTACGTCGAAAGGCGTACACCTATTGACAATGGGCACATTTAATGATCTTTTAACCTTAAATATTAATCTTATGGTCAGCAATTGAAGATGCTTGTATATTCTTAGTCATCCTCCCAAATCAATGAATAAGATTTATTGTTCATAACTTCCTTGCATTTATGAATGAGTGCGTTAACATGTTTACTTTTTCACATTTACCTAATCATATTAAGAAATTA
>CBVK0102050259.1:0-19784 GCA_900067695.1 Picea abies
TGGTGGCAAGCTGGTGTGGACGATGACTAGGTGTTGGATCACTGTGGTGGGAATGTGGGTCTGTGGATGTGAAAAAAGGATATTGTTGGTCATGTGGCCTCTCGAAACTCCATATATGCAACCTGAGGGCCTAGAGACGTAATCTCCTTAGTTATCCACAAAATGGGGATAACAATCCTACAATAGAAAATTTCAACAAATTTGCATAATAAGAGAATGGAACAATTTCACCCCATAAGCACTTACATCCACACACAATCAAGCCACCAATATGACCTCCAAAGTATTATTTTATTCCAAAATCAAAATAGTATTACAATATTACAACAACAAGCCAAGACAAACTCCCATTAACCAAAAGTATTACAATATTACAACAACAAGCCAAGACAAACTCCCATTAACCAAAACAATGAGGAGATGGCTTGCTTAAATAACCCTTTTGGTGATAATCCCAAGGCAAGGTCTAATGCCACTTGGAGAGGGCACATCGCCTTCATGGGGCGAGTGGAAAAGAGTGATAGAGGTAGCTTGACACATATCCAAGTGAGGGAGTGACTCACCTCACTTGGGAGAGGTGTCCCAATGCTAAACTCGCCAAGTGTGAGGTGGTAGGAGGAGAGGGCGACTCATCCCTCTTGGGATTGACACCCCTCCTCCAGAAATGTGCCATGTATGCAAGAGAGAGCGAGTTGCATCTTTGGGATCTCCTCCCTTGGACACCTCAACTCCTAACTCGCCCTTTCTATCAAGTGAACTCGCCACCTCTCTCTTAGACTCAAGACATGAGGGAAACAGGTCCCCGACATGTTTCCTCAATAATAGGCTTGCTGATTTTTTATTATTTTTTTCCTTTTAGTTGACTTTTTTAAGAGAAAGTGGGTTTAGGTGATTAAATAATCACTTTTCACCCTCAAAAAGGTGTTACATAGGTAAAGTGGGTATTCTGGATGTGAAAACGAATACCCCAAAGGAATATAATGTCTCCTAGTACCACTTTTATAATTTATGATTTTTTTACAATTAAAAATTTTTGTTTTGTGGGAATTTTTTTATTAACTGAAAACATTAAAAAAATCCTAGGGGGGACTTAGCGCAATTTCCATATGACTCAATTTTAATGGCTAGCATGGTAATATACATTAGACACTACACTTAGGTTTCCAAGCTAAGGCCTCACCATCAGTACACATTCCAACTTTAGAGGAATTGAGTGAAAAAACTCAAAAATTATAACTTGCTTAAAATTTAATTCAAGGAAGAAATAATTAATAAGTAAAAAAAAACACTCTAGAGTTATGCACTTATGATTCAATCTTAGGAGGCTAATCATTTTACAAATTCATTATTCTTAGACACATCTTATTACAATGCCCCATGGGGGGATGGAAATGTGAAAAAGTGGCCATATTGATTGGTTGGACTTCTGAACTCTGATTTTGAACATCTCAATGTTCAATCTTTGGCATCTCAATTGCAAGTCCATCCTAGTGCAACTTGGTGGATAGCAGTTTCAAAAGCATTGGATCTATGGTTATGAAGAAGTTGAAGATGCTTGTATCTTCCTTGATATAAAAGATTGATTGGGAGAAAGGATTAGTGATTTGATGATGGAATATGAGGATAATCCCTCAAATGATCTTCTCATGGAAATAAAAGAAAGAAAGGGTGCATTCTGTTTCATGTGTTATTATATTGATATGAAGCCTTCTCTTCTGAAGCTTGATGATGATTTGCATGAAGAGGCTCATCCCTCTCCTCCCTCACATGAGCCATTGTTGCATAACAATTCAAAATTGGAAAAGGATGAGGAACAGGTACCCCATATTGAAGATGTCAAGGAAGTTGGTGATGTGATTAACAAAGACGATCTTGTTGAAGAAAATCCTAAAGAAGCACTTTATTGTTCGCTTGAAGATGGCGTGTCCATTGAAGATTTAGTTGCAACTATTGAAGAAGAAGATGATGATGAAGAGCCTTCTCATTCTTCCATTGGAAATCAAGATAGTTTTGAAAATCAAGTATGTGAAGAGAATCTCAATGACAAAAGCAACCAAGAATCCATTAGGTCTTCATCGCATGAAATCCAGGGTTAGATATGCTATACCCCTTTCCAAGATTTTGAGTTTCATGATCCATCTTTTAGTAGCTTGGAAGAGGAAAGTCTAACGAAGGAACCCTTGTTTAATGAAGAAAATGGCGACAAAGAGATTGAGAATATCAATGCTCTTCTCTGTATTGAAAGACATAAATGTGATATAGGTTGCTTTCATTTTTATGGGGATCCCATTTACGATATAGATGGTGATGTTTATGAAGGTAAAATTGCATGTTTTTGGTCTTGTGGACATCCAAACACAATCAATGAACGTAAATCCAACCTCACGATGCAGGTACAACCATGTCATCCCATCGATGAGCCTGACCTACAGGTACAGGTAGGGGTTTTCCATGGCCAATGGATAGCAGAAATGTTTCAGCCATGGAAGTCTTTAACTCATGACTTTCATTTCCAGGGAAATTCGTCCAGTAATAGTGGTTTTAAAGATGCAATTTTTGGTATACATCAGCATGCTCGGCCTTGGGATTATTACAAGAATTTCCAGTGCCATATACAGGTGCAGTCAGTCGTGAGTCATGGATTTACATATTTTTTCAAATATGATTGGTTTTCTCATACTTCATCCATATATATGATTGATAACAAGAAGGAGGGGCAACAATCTTCTTGTAGGTTTCTATTGGAGCCGCCCTTACAGCCCCTTTTGCTTGATGTTTCAATGAGTAATAGTGATGGTTTTCCCTATGCTTATGACAAGAAAGATGATTACATAAGCCCTATCCACCTTTGGATTGAAGAAGCTTGCAATAGTACATGTAAACCTTGGCATGCCTTCATTCTTCTTTCGCATGATCATGATCATACTTTATATTTCAATTGTAGAAAGGTAAAGGAGATGCCAGCATATGCTTACTTGATCCTTGACGTTTCATTATTTTGGTTTGTGACCAAGCACAAAGGTAAATTTCAAGGTATTGTTGAACTCATTAAATGGTTGGATTGGATTTATGATTTTACTTAACATGTTATCTTTATGATGTTAGAGTAGGTTAGGATGAATAATCTCTTTAGCATGAGTATTGGATTAAGCATCAAGAAGGGAGAAAAGGTTGCTAGAGCCCAAAGGTGCTTGCACTCTAGCAATCCTTCTCTTTAAGGTTTAAACCCTAAGGCCATAATGTGCTAGCACCTTAGAGTTTAATCCACACCTCTTGATTTCTACTTGTTAAATCTTCAAGCATTGTTGTATTGCTATTATAAAGACTCCATAGCCCTCAAAGACACTCATCTTATAGCTCTATGTTGGTGAAATTGATCAACAAACACTCTCTTTCAATTCTCTCAAGCTTTCTACTAATTTTGCTAACACTAACACTCACTAACTCTCTAGTAAACTTGCTGCTGTTGCAAAAGTTTGCTACAGCCATCTTAATACACTTTTATTTGCTGCATACATTCTTGTAAAGGTGGTTTAAATTGCTCAGAATTTCTCTTAAGCAATTGGATAATGTTCTATGTGATGCATGTCTAATTTTCTTGGTCAATTGTTGAAATTCTAAGCTCTTTTTATTGCTGCTGTTACAAATTTATATTGCTGTTATAAGACTGGCATACTGCTGCAAATTTGTACCAGCCATTGCAATTTTCATTGTCTAGTGTCTTCAAGGAATATTTACTTCATCTTTGAGCTTGGAAATCATTACATTTATTCTATAAAGTGTTCTTGTTCCAGGCAGGTACTCAAACAGCTTTGATATCCTTCTATCTCCTTGATCTATACTTTTCTTAGGTGATCAAGAGATGGAGCGGTAGGCTTGGTTACTTTTATCCCTTGAGGTCACCGGGAAGCCTCCCCTGTGGTGGATCTCTTCCATCACTAAAACGTGGGAAGTTCTTACTAAGGTGACAATGGTAGGATCTTCTGTAGTTATGCAAGATTTGGGGATTTTGTATTGGGCTTTGCACAAGTACAAATCCTATGATAACAAATACCATGTTAATATTTAATGAGACAGAAGTAGATGGCAGAAAAGGCCCAAGCCATTACTCAACAAGATTTTCAGCCCAATGATATCAATATATAGTACATAGATGTAACCACCTCTTTATTTGGATATGCTCTCACACTAATAACTCATCAATAGATAAGGATGACACTTCATCAAGAGATAAGGATAACAATTCATAAAGAAGCGGTCTAGGACTTCGTGATTGTATAGCAACTCACAGGCTAACACTCGCAGTTTTCTAAAAACTGTCTGATATATTTGTTTTTGTATTGGCAGCTTCCAATTGAACCAGAGCTTAAAACAAATAGGCCAAAGCTAAGCTTATTTCATACTGAACCTCCCAATGAGCGTATGTACGGGAACAAAGATGCAGGCTTGATGATTAAGAAGGGGCAAGAGGTGGGAGCTCAGATAATTCATACTGACTTAAGTTAGCATTGAAAGGCCGGAGACTTGTAGTTATCAATTTTTTGTGTTATTTCTATGCGCAATTCTGATATCCTTTATGAATCTTTAACAGGTTGTTGTATTCAATATGGGCTCTACAGTGGTTCTTGTATTCCAAGCTCCCTCTGCAAATGCATTCCAATATGACGATGTTAATTCAGAATTGGAGCAAAGCAGCTCACCTGGATTCAGGTTTTTAATCAAGAATGGTGATAGGGTCCGAATGGGACAAGCTATAGGGAGATGGTGAGTTAAACATTGATCATTAAACTGTAATATATTTTTGCAGAAATGACATCAAAGACTAGCTGTTGGTTGTTCATCTAAAGAAGGTCCAGTTTGAAAGTTCTTTATCCACTACTTTTTCAGAGTTGGGATTCGGAGAAATTCAAGCATATAGTTGTGAGACTAATTGGTTAGCAGTTCAGATTGGCAGAGTTACTGAGGTTTCATTTTTCCCAACATTGCTGACTGACAAATCATACAATAGAACTAGAGGTGAAAAAGGGCAGTGGTTTACCCTTGTAAAATTTATTTCTGATTCCATGATGTACATATTAGAGAACTTCAAGTGATTTATGGAGTCACAAAATACCTATTCATTGCTATACCTTTTAAAAAAAACGAGGCATTGGTGGAAAGAGACACCCTCGTTTGAGCTCATCATATTTTGTAAAAATTGTTTTCAGTAGGTTGGGATCTCTGTGTTTTTTTTTCAACAAGATATCCCTGCTATGAAAAAATTTCTATTTATATCAGAGGATTTTGTGCAACTTGCCTGTTCATCTCTTTTATGAATTCTCAAATTTCATGTAATGGAAACATTTTGCATTAGGTTCTTCCTAGCTGTTATTTTCTTGAGTAACACAGAGTTATATTGCAATAGACTAGTCATGGAGATAATTGCAGTACGCCCCAAAGTATTCACTCCCAGATTACTGGAATTATGATAAGAAGTTTTTCTGTCTCGCACAAAACATACCCTTATTGTAGCTGTAGACCATTATTATTGGTCCATATCTTTGGATTGTTGACTTTTGTTCTAATACCGTATCTTCTGTGACACTTCTATATTACTATACAAGTGAGCAGATTGAAAAGGTCTGAACGAAGTGGCAGAAATGCTGCCCAGTTTTCTGGGGCTATTTTTAATTAGCATACTGGATAGCACTGATGTGTTGTCATTTAAGCTTGTAAAGCTCCCCATTTCTCTGGTCTCTTTGGTTTAAACTTTTAATTCAAGACATATCGGCACTGTTGGCAAAATCGCTTGGATGCTGATTTATTTAATTTCATGTGTAAGATAGTAGTTTTACTACAGAGGCAGTGAATGACCAGTTTTTGAAGTCATTCGGAGCAACAATCAGAATAGGGAACATAGGTTGTATACATACTAAATCAAATGTCTAATCGTTAATAATGATTGAAGTAACAAATATTGCATTACATAAACTGAATTTATAAAATCTTTGTTACGTTATTTAGTTTAAACATTTAACAAGTTATTGGAATTACACATGTAGTTGACTACACAAGCGAGCATGGATTAGGCATCACACAAAATCACAATTTATTCCTTTCTGATAATTAGCTTCATCAAAGATGCGATATTTTTGGAGCCATGGTTTTTATTAAAGGTCAATATTTTGCGTATATTTTGTCAATATTTGTGTCAAGCTAGTTTACTAATTTATGTACAAGCATGTCAGACATAAACTTCCAAACAAGAAGAAAATAGGATATCTTAACTCATAACAAGTATGGAAACTGCCCAATAAAATCCATACAAATTCCTCGTTAATGTAAAATCCATCATGGAGTGCATACTCAAAGCACTATGAATTTATAAAATATGATGAATAAATTCGAGATTTCACTTGAATATATTAGGGTTATTTGATGAGATTGTTTATGTAGACAATACATTTCCTTTAATACTAAATGTGTGTGAGGTTATGTGGATTTCTATCTTTGACAATGTTTTTGTTTGGTTATTTTTTTTGGTAAGCTTATCCCAAGGTGAACCCATATTTTCAACTAAATAAGAAAGGGCAAACATGTACTTACATGCAAGATTTTCAACTTATGCTATCCCATTAAAGTTAGTAGATTTTGCAACTTGTAGCCAAGGGAAGTGATAAAGCGACATTACATCTAAGGTGCAAGGTTTAAAGCTTTGTATAAGTCATGGATGATTAAATTTGATGGTACAAGCAGAAGTTTTTGAAAAATTTAGTTGGTTGTTAAATAATACTTCAAATCAAACCATAGTTGCATCAAATCTATCATGCTAAAATTTTAGGAGCCTTTGAGCATGAAAATATTTCCTCTTTAGATCTCTTTATACCAACATTTTTGGATTTTTTCTGTTGAAATAATGTAACTACGAAGAGCATTCTTATTATTTTGTTATATTTCATAAAGTTATGTCCAATTTCTTGAACTTTATACATAGCCAAAAACCATACTAAAAGCTAAAGTTTCTTTATATCAACATAAATATCATAATCAATGGCATCTACATCCCTCACTTTGTACTTCAAAAGATTTTTGTGATGATATATAGAGAAAATCATTTAAAGTTTCCTCCAATTCCATAATCCCAGCTTCGATCTATTGTCCTTCCTTGGAGAGTCCATCAACCTCAGTGTTATGTTTTTTGTAGATGTGAGTATGTGAGATACTTTGAAACAATCTTGAAATCAATTTTAACTAATCATTTAGAGGCCTAAGATTAACATTTTGAATATGATAATTATCTTTCATTAAGTGGATGACAAGAAGAGAATCCCCATAAACTTGTAAACAATCAATTCCTCTCTCACTTATTAACTTCAACAAACATCTCAATGCCATCAACTCAACTGAATTATTAGTGCATGTATACCTCCAACACTAATGAATGCTTGCAACCCTTGCTTGACCCCATTAAAGAAACCACAACTTGGATATGCTTCATCTATCATAAGCTACCCAACTTGCCTAGGGTTTCTTTCCTTCACCTTTGACCCGCAACCATGAAATAAACCATATATCTATGAGAATACTTGGAAGGTTAGCTTTTGCTTATCATTGAATAAATTGTCATTGTGAGATACCCAAATACCTTAGAGAATTATACAAGGTAATGCCCTAAAGGCCTTCAATACCTTCTTCCTAAACTGTTCTATAGAGTTGACATTCCATACATTTGAAATTTCTATGATTTTTTCAACGTCCTTCCAAATTTATTATACATAAAAATAGTGCATCATTAAATGTCTAACATTTTCCTTTACTCCCCTACACATATAACATATGCTCGGTACATGTTTTTCCCTTTTATGTATATCCCAATTCAAAACTCCGTTTCGAAAGGAAAACCATAAACAGATCCTCATTTTCTTAATGGCCTTTATTTTCTACATCCTAAACCACCACTAAACTTCTACTTGATCTCCACCATCTATCATAACCTTTCACTTCTACTTAATCTCCACCATCTATCATAACCTTGTATTCACTTCTACTTAATCTCCACCATCTATCATAACCTTGTATTCTTGTGTTGTTGAGTAACTTCCACAAACTATCTTAAGCACAAAACAATGTATCTAACTTCTCATTCAATCTTATATGTACCTTCCTCAATGTGAGGAAAATATTCCATTTAACTTTACTTTCTCATATCAAATCTAAAAAATGTTCGGTAAGATCAATAGGAACATATCTATCTCTTTATTCAAAAACATATTTAAAATTTCATAATATTTATAAAAATTATAAATAAATAATATATTCTTATTTTATTTTATATTTTTAATATTATAATATAATAATGATAATATTACACATAAAGGTAATCAATGAAAGGGTTAGCTATACCCGATGACTTATTAGTATTTTATAGTTTCACATGTCGATCACTTTCTCAACGTATAAAGTATGACTTTTATGCAATTTGTGAAGGGTCATCATGAAGCCAAATAATTAATGGGAACCACATTGATTGACATTGCTACCCATGATCAAGACCATGTCCTATCACCTTTCTTATTTCTATTTCTTTTAATTTTATCAAAATTATTTAATGTCGATACACCTTTATCTTCAAATTAAATATAACCAAGACGTGCCACGACCTATTTTAAACTCTAGAATAATATATTTTAATATAGAAGAAATCTGATAGATACTCAAAACCTTGGCTATGTAGAGATACTAAGTTAAGAAGATCCTTGAGGAAGAATTTCGATAGCAATGGGTGACAGATCCTTTCTGTCACTAGCTCTTAGATACGTTTTAAGTAAAAAAAAATAATATTATGGTTCTCTTCCATGCTAGAGGGATTCCAGATCAGTTCGTACAGAGGCCAGGAATTGGGTCTCATAGGCACATTGGCTATATAATGGGAACAATTTTATAGGGTTCTTATTAGTTTTGGTGTTTTCATTCAAGATCGAGACGATACTCTGATGTGGATTGGGGGCGACACTTCAGGGACCTTAATAGTTAATAATCTTTACATGGCTTTTCTATCTACTTAGAGTTGCCAGAGAATTGATGGTTGGAGACAAAAGTTATGGAAATGGAAAATTCAACTCAAAATAAAGTTGTTCATCTGACTAGCGACTGAGGAATTTTTTTTAACTTGGGATACTCTTCAATAGAAAGACTGGTTAGGCGCAAGCTGATGCCAACTATGCAAGATCGATAATGAAAGTATTAGCCATCTATTCATACACTGCCTCTTCTAAAACACTACTTGAGCAATAATTAATTCAATTCTAAAGTACCAAATCATTTGGAAAGGAACCACTCCGACTGAGTGTTTTAAAGCTTGGACAGAGGATAAGTCGATCTCCTCTTGTCTTCTCGCACTTATCTGTTGGTATATATGGATTAAGAGGAACTCAACAACTTTCGAGAATTCTTCTCCATCTATCCTCTCGGTGGTTACCCAAACTCTTCGTTCCTTAAGAAGCCTCCAGGTGACCCAAAAACTTGTTCCAGTTCGAGCCTGTTTAATCACACAACTCGATGATAACACTCTAGCTTGTTTCGATGGGGCAACTCAATCTGATGGAAAACTTTGTGGAGCGAGGGGGTATTAAAATCGCCAGATTTTTCAGTATATAGATGGGTAATGAACTATGATGAAGATTCAAATACAAAAACTGAACTTCTGGGTGTTTGGGCAACACTGACCATGGCATCACATTTCTCTCTTCATAAACTTCAGGTTTTGGGAGATTCTAAGGTTGTCATTGATTGGCTATCAAAAAAAGGCAGACTACATACGAGTGCTATTAAGGGCTGGAAACTCAAAATTTTGGAATTAATAAAAGATTTTCAAGAGATTAGCTTCCAACACATTTACATGGACCACAATAAGGAGGCGAACAATCTATCAAAGCAAGCACTACATGAGCCTGAAGGCAGAATCACTTATTACAATTGGGTAAATGGAACGGAAGGTCCCAGAAGACACATCTTCCTTTTCTAGTTCTCGTCCTTTTATTTTGCAAATTTTGGCAAAACTCCTTTTTGGCCAGTTTAACGTTTCTTCCATATATGTAAGCAGTTTTTGTATGCTACCTTTGTGTAGATTTCAATATATTTTTCGTTTTGCTCCTCCTCTGTTATCGGTCAAATAAGAAGTGTAAAGATCTCTAAAGGAATTTCTGTATGATCTTCGAAGATGTAAAAAATTATATTCTACTAATATAATTGAGCAAATTTTCAATTGGAAAATAAGAGGCTTTGAAGCAAGAATTTAATTAATATTAATAATAATAATATATTTTTAAGGTTATGATTTTTAAATGAAGAATTTTAATAATAATAATAATAATTTTTTTTGAAACAAGGATCTTTGTGTGTAGGAATTTGATTCTTCAAGTCTATGAAGATATATATATATATTATCTCTCTTTGGATTTGAACTTGTGAAGAAAACAATATTCTTAACCATTAGACCCACTCATATGAACATAAAACAATAAATTTTTAGATTAACATGAAAATATTGTTTATTATTTTAATATTAATATTATTAATGATTTTATTATGTATTTAAGATAATTTTTTGGTAATTTTAATTTATTAAAGTTAGTTTTATTATAATTATAAATTAATATTTTTTTCCAATAAAAAAATTATATTATTTATTATTATTTTTTATGATGGTATGTTATCTAATAATAATAATAATAATGTATTTTTAAGTTCACGGTCAAGCTATCACACCAAATTGGTGTATGAGACCCCCTTGTTTGTGGGACAAGGAACCCCCCTCTGTCGAGCGATTTGACTGGTAAAGTCTACGAAGGTATACATACCCTACCCCCCTTTGGATTTGAACCCGTGACCTCTTAAGAGGAAACACATATTCTTAACCATTAGGCCCACTCAGGCTGTATTTTAAAATAAGTTGATATCAACTTTCAGAAAAATTAAATCTAAACTGTAATATTTTAAAATAAATTATGTCAACTTTAAGAGAAATTAAATCTAACCTATATAATGAAAATGAGATTGTGGGCTTATTTATTTTTTCATTTTCATACATGTAAGAGTTATTAAATTAAATCTCAATCTAAGAGCATTGACCCATAGTCAACTCTTAATTTTTTTTTTCTTTATTATGTACTTGTATTGTGTGTTGTATTTAAGAGCATTGACCCATAGTCAACTCTTAATTTTTTTTTTCTTTATTATGTACTTGCATTGTGTGTTGTATTTATAGATTATAAAATAGTGTTCTTTGCATTGTGTGTTGTATTTATAGATTATAAAATAGTGTTCTTAGATTGTGTTGGGCTTATTCATTTTTTCATGCATGTAAGAGTTATTAAATTAAATCTCAATATAAAAGCATTGACCCATAGTCAATTTTTAAATTTTTTTTTTCCTTTATTATATACTTGCATTGTGTGTTGTATTGATAGATTAAAAAAATAGTGTTCTCAACTTGTGTGTTGTATTTATAGATTAAAAAAATAGTGTTCTCAGATTGTGTGTTGTATTTATAGATTAAAAAAATAGTGTTCTCAGATTATGTGTTGTATTTATAGATTAAAAAAATAGTGTTCTTAGATTCACCCATAGTCAACTTTTAATTTTCTCTTTTTTTTTTCACAATTTCTTCATTCCTTGTATCTTTATTATGCACTTGTATTGTGTGTTGTATTTATAGATTAAAAAAATAGTGTAACTTAAATGTTGAAATTATGTTCAAATATTAATTAATTTTTGAGAAAAAAAGTTTAAAATTGGTGCACTCGATTGTTGGAGTTGTTGAAACGCTAATGAAAAAGTCTAAGAATTCAAAAAGATTATGGGTTTAGAGATTGTTGATTTTTTTTTTATTGTTGTCATTCAAATCCTTGATTATTTCAATTGTTGAAACTGTAAATTTTTTTGTTGGACTTTCAAGGAGAAAGATGGATATGTTTTCATATCTTTTGATTTTAATTAAGATATGTAATTTTGTTTTAGAATTGTTGTCTTCCAATTATGTAACAAGCATTGTTAAAGTTGCAAATTTTGTTTGTTGAAATAGATGAAATTTCAAGCAAATGTTTTAAATCTCTAAGTTTGATGGTAGTCTTGTTTGATTATTTCACTTGTAATTCTTGCTTGCCTAATTTCCATTGGTTTATTGTTGTAATTGTAATTTTTGATTGTTAAAATATCACAATTTAGAAAGTATTAGAATCTTGTGATATTGGGAGGGGGGGATAAGTGCATGGGGGATAATCTTGGATCCTAGAGGAAATCTTGAAGCAAGCTTCACTTGGGGATTAGGAGAATCTATGAACAATCAGGCTAATGCTTATGCACTCCTATAGGGTCTTCACTTAGCAATTGACCTAGATCTAGAGTGTGATTGTAATTGGTGACTCAAACACAATTATCAAATTGTTTGTCTCACAATATCCATCTTCTAACATCAAGATAGCTTCTATCTTAGCTTGCTCTCAGAAAGACTCTGGAAATTTCCAAAACATATTGTTCTACCAAGTCCTCTAGGAACATAACCACCAAGTGGATGCCTTAGAAAATGAAGCCACTTCTTTAAACATGGGTATCCTGACAAAAGAGGGGTTATCCTCCCAATTAATTCCTTAATCCATCATCATTCACGTGGAGGCACATAATGACTCATTAATGCAACATATCTCACTTTATCAAATGTCTTGGATTGCATATGAGGTGCACATATTCTAAAGGACCTATGCACCATTTCTTGGTATGCCTAAAGTTAATTTTGGCTCACTCTTTGAGCCCTTCAACATGTTTTATTATCAACATTGTAGGATAATGACTATCAACAAGGGAGATAACAATGTTGCTAGAATCAAAGTTGTGTTATATGATTTATGATTGATATGATCTACACTCTATTTTTGGTTGGTTTTAGGGCATTGTTGTTTGAAGGCTACTGGTTCTTGTCTCGTTATATGGGAGGAATCTCCATTTCAATGGATACTGGGAACTTGCTATGTGTATGAACTCTTGGAGTGAGTTTACCTTGGGAATGATATTTCTATTTTGGTATTTTCTCTTTTGGCTACTTTGGGACCATAAGCAGGAGGTTATTATTTACTTATATATTGGGAATTTTCATTTGGGGCTCTAGTCTCTTCAAATTGCACGAATTTGGGTATCTCGGTGTATGCAATTCGGGGTCGATTGGTGGTCTAGTAGTTATGTATGGTTAGTTGTGTAGTGGGGTTTTCTTGTACATTGGAAACATGTTCTTAAGCTGGTGAATTCGAGGAGTTGACATCTCTATTCCACTTTACGCTATGACTCAATGGATTGTCATGAAGCTAACGAATTCAGGAGATCTCTTTCTAGGCATGAAGAGGCCATACAATGCAATAGGACATATATCTTGTCTATGACTTCCAAAGTTGATGAGAATGAGCATCATTACACCTAAAATTTCCATAATCATGAACATATTGATACAACAAAAGCATCAAATTGACTGTTTATAATTTGAATGCAATAGGCTAAGAAATTTGGTGCTTAACCTAAGCAAGGGGTCTTAGTTAACAACTTCAAAATATAGGATGTACACAAATTCTGTCCACCTAGAGCTCCATGAATTATTCATATTGGATAATTATGTTATTTTTCATCTATCTTGATGCTTTCATAGTGGAAAAAATTGGAGGAATCAACATGCAGGGTCATTTTAACGATAGGTCCCAGTTTGAAAAATTGGGGTTTGAAACCTTTCGGATCCATTTTGAGGCATCAAATGACATTTTTTGGGGTCAACACTTTCGCATCTCTAGCCAAGACCCCATTAAATTGATGTACACTTAGAGACCTTTCCAACTATGCAAAAATCATGTTGATTGGAGATCGTATGCAAAAGTTATGCCTCTTGCAAGTTGACCTACCATGTTGACCACCATGGTATGAGAGGATGCCATGTCAACGTCTGTTACTTACGCATATGTGGATAGCCACGTGTGGAATTTCAAGAAGATTCTAGAAGGTCCAAAACCTTATCACAATTGAGGGTTGAGGAAGTCAAAACCATACCCCTAGATGGCTAACGAGCTATGTTAAATACCGGGCCACTAGGAGGAGAAGGGGCTCTATTATTTTGCATCGTATCTTGTTCCATAACTAAGGAAAACATATGAGAGTGGTATTTTTCAAGCATAACGAAGGAGGATGAGGATTCTATAGCAATCGTTTAGGCCATAGTGTTAAAAGATAACTCCATAGTGAGTTCACATACCTTTGTATGCACATTTTATAACTAAAGCAAAGAGAATAGAGCATAGGCCTCACCTTCTAGCTAGGTTTTCTCCCGTATTGGGTTTCCTAGATCAAATCTTGTTCATTTGTGTGGTTGGTGTGTATTTTGTGATCATTCTTTCATTTTTATATTTCATTTATTTCTAATATTCAATCCATAATCCAAGGATAATAAATCTGGGATCTAATGAAATAAACAACATAAATCTAAGATTTCATAATTTTATACAATTTATTGTGAGGAACTGTTCCATTGGAATAACCATGGTAGTTTACATATCATATTGGTATTAGAGTAGGTTTCTTTGGGGTATTTGTGGGAAGTTGCAGGGATCCATGGATTGGTTTAAGAAGAAAACTGTAGAACCCTAGTAATGGCCAACGGGTCTGTTCATAACAAACCTTGAGATCCAACAAAGGAGAGATTTGTGAGGCTAGTAGAGAAAGTCACCAACATATCTCACAATATGTCCCTCCTCATGGAGACTCTAAAAATAAATCTTAGACCATTCAGAGAGGTTGGAGGCTCTAACTCTGAGATCAGATCAGAAGGGAAATCGAGAGATAATGAAGACCTAGAAAAGTAGCCACGGAAAGAACCTAAGAAAGAGCAGTTGAGTTCCAGTTCCATAAACTCTTCACGACACCTATTCAAGATGGAAGTGAATGTGGACATAAAGACATACCAAGGTGATATTGATTCATTCAAACTGAATCATTGGTCGCAACAACTAGAAGTTTATTTCAACGTTTACCATATAGATGAGGAGAAAAAGATATCATTTTCCAGGCTAAAGTTAGAGGGCCATGCTTTAACTTGGAAAGAAAGTCACATAGAGACACTTAGGCTGGAGGGTGATCCACCAGTAACTATGTTGGAGGATTTCAAAACCCTCATTAAATCCCACTTCTATTCTATTGGGAATGTAGAGGACCAATGGAACCGTTCGCATTACTTCAAGCAAAGGAAAGGGAAGAGTGTATAGGAGTACACCATTGAGTTCATAATTTGGTCATCATGCTGGGTATATCTCCCAATAACCCAAATGTACTCCTCAAGTATATGGGGGTCTACATAGTCATTTGCAAAATCAAGTGATTCTTTTCAATCCAAGGACAATGGATGAGGCATGTGTATAGGAACAATATTTTGAAAACATAGGACACAATAAAGGGTAGCCAAGTGGTTCCAAGAAGAAAAAGCACCAGGAAGCTTCTAAGCAGAGGAAGAATAAGTGGAAATGGGGAAAGAATACAAAGACAACAACCACTACAAATAAATGCAAGAATCCAAAAAACCATTGCAACCATTACAATATTGATGGTCACACCAAGGAAAAGTGTTGGAAATACATCCAAAGCTAAACTCAAAGAACCACAAGAAGGATGCAAAGAAAAAAAATCTTCTAGACATGTGTTCAAGCAATCATGTTGAAATAATCTTTGATGTGGATGAGAATATTGTATACACATTAATGCCAAAGGAGGTGAATCTGAGTAGACTTCATTACTAGGAAGAGAAGGAGATGACCAAACTCTTCCACACCAAGATTTAGGTCAAGAAGACCAAGATAGACACTCTGTTTGTCTTTGGTTTACAAGATCATCTCAAAGCAACAAATCTGTTCAACAAGATTGAATTGGAGGTTCATGATCATCCTATCCCCTATCCATTGGGTTGGGTAAACAATGATACAAAGATCAAGATAATGAAACAATGTCAGATTAAATTTTCTATAAGTTCAGAGTTTATTGATGAAGTGATGCTGGATGTAGTACCCCTGGACATGTGTGGTGTAGTTTTTGGGAACCCCTACATGTATATGAGGGATGAAATATTCATGTGGAGAGCCAACTAGTACCACTTAATCAAGGATGGGAAGTCCTACTTATTCAACACACACAAAGGTAAATCAAAGATCTCACTAGTAAGTGCCAACCAAGCCAAGAAGTTTATTAGTTCCAGTAAGAAATATGTTTAACTTTTCTTAAGAGAAAATCTATCTAATGATAAGTCAACAAGAGTAAAGGAATCCATGTTGGGGTCTACTAAATATAATAAAAATCAGTTGGAGGAGTTTCTATAGGTATACATAGGAGTTTTCTAGGATCCTAAAGGGATAACACCTAAGAGGGAAGTGGAGCACAAAATACAGTTATTGCTAGATTCCCCATTGCTGAATATTGGGTTGCATAGATAGTTCATTATGGAAGCAAATGAAGTGAAGAAGAAGTTACAGTAGCTATTGGAGTAGGGTGTGATTCAACCAAGAACCTCACCTTGTGGGTCACCTATCATAATTGTACCAAAGAAGGATGGGACTTGGAAAATGTGTATTGACTACAGAGCATTGAAGAATATTATACTAAAAAATTAGTACCCTCTTCCTAGGACCAATGATCTGTTGGATCGGTTGCAACACGCAAAATATTTCACCAAGTTGGATCTCAAATCAAGATACCACTAGGAATGCATCAAGAAAGAATAAACTTGGAATATTTCCTTTAGGACAAGGCAAGGTTTGTATGAATGGTTTGTCATGCCATTTGGTTTATGTAATGCACTAGCTACATTTATGAGACTGATGAATGTTGTATTACACCCATATCTAGATTCATTTCTTATAGTCTATTTGGATGATATACTGGTTTATAGTGCTACATGGGAGGAGCACATCTTACATCTCATGTAGGTTTTAGAGACTCCGAGGAAGAATCAACTGCTAGCTAACCTCAATAAATGTGAGTTTGCTTAACAATATTTGGTGTAATTGGGGTTTGTGATTGGTGGAGGGGAGCTCAAGATAGATCCTGTAAAGATGGAGGCCATCATGAAATGGCTAGTAATTCCTACAAATGTCACTAAATATAGGAGTTTTTTTTGGGGAAACGCACTACTTGTTGAATTTCATAGCTTCATTTTCAGTAGTAGTAGCACCACTCCATGCCATAACAAAGATTGGTAATATTTTCCAATGGGGGAAGAATCAGTAGAAGGATTTTGATGAGCTGAAAATAAATATCAATCAAGCACTAGTTCTCTCTTTACCAAACTTTCAAAAACCTTTCCAAGTGGTGACAAATGCAACTAGGTATGCCATTGAAGCATTTTCTATGTAAGGAGGAAGGCCTATATGCTATCATTCTGAAATATTTCATGGGATCGTTCTCAACTACCATACCTATGACAAGGAAATCTATGCCCTAGTTCAAGATGTCAAGAAGTGGAAGTACTATTTGATGGGAAAGGAGCACATTACAATGAGGCCTCCAAGCCTTTTTAGCATTTAGAAGTAAACAAAAAACTCTATACATCCAAAAACCTAAGCCTAGGAGATGAAGCGCCAAAAGTCATGTGGGCCCCAATGGGGTAAGTTGGTACATCAACTTCCCGGGGTCGTAACTTTTGCATACGATCTTTGTTTTAGGTGCATGATAGCTCGTTGGAAAGGTATATCCAAGGACTACACATTGTACCATCAAAATTTTATTTTGTGTCTAATTTGATTATGGAAAGCCCTAAAAATGTTATTTAGGGCCTCAAAACAGCACTAGAAGTTCAAGACCCGAAAACTAGGAAAAAATTGTCGAACTGAAAAGCTGCCAAGATGAGCCAGTTGGAATAGGTGAGTGGCCACCGATATCCACCTGGATCAGAAGGGGTACATTTCTTGGGTTGATAAGGTCAAGAGGAAGAGAGCTGGAAGAAATTTGGGATAGTTGTAGTAGGATACCAGTGGGTTGTGTGATAGTGAGTTTGTTGGATTACTGAGAAGGAGGTGAATCGGTGATGAGCAATTATACCACTTTTTAACCATAGTTTATATGCATTTAAATTATTTAACCATGTTCATCATTTCATCATCAATATGTTATTGTATCATAAACATTAACATTCATCAGTGCATAATAAACAATAATAAACACATTCACACAATATTTACGTGGAAACCTAATGCGAGAGAAAACCACATAATGCTTTTATTATATATCAAGAATTACATTAAAGGAAGCACCAACTTCCAATTCTCTGGCTCCAACAAGAAGAAGGATCCAACCCCCTAGTTTCTCAAGCTCCAACTCCCTAATTCTCTGGCTCCAACCCCCTAAGTTCTCCGACTACAATCGGAAGGTGGCTACAACCACGTAGTTCTCAGGCTCCAACATGAAGCAAGATCCAACTCCCTAATTCTCTTGCACCAACCAGAAGGAGGCTACAACCCCTTTTCCTTGCCTCATCCAACTGCCCTGAAATATAAATGCAAAATGTGAACTACCTTCCACTGGACCTGAAACAATCATTGCCATTGTCACTTTGTCATTGTCAACTTGTACCAACACTCTTCAATTATTTCTTTCAAATCCATGACCTGACTATACTGCAAAATGTGATTATCCATGCCCTTCTTTACTGCAACTCACAGATGTCTGTGTCTATCCTCACTGCAACTCGCGGACTACCACAAACTCACCCAGTCTTACTGTCACTGTCTCTGCTTCTGTCAAACTGTCACTGTAAATCTTGTCAAGTCAACTTGTACTAGAAACCTATAACAACATGTACCAAACATTTGTAACAATAATCCCATCAACCAAACTAAATCCAATCACCAGGACCAACCACCAAGACAACTCTCAACCATATGAACAATATCACCAGGATGTGCATCAAACAAAACTACTCATAACAACTCACAACCATCACCCACACATGCCTCTACAAAGCATGTACCAATCACATCCAAGTACAAACCTATAACACAACAAGTGCATCAACCATGCACAAGAACATACACCAAGCTAACCAACAAAGGGCCTCTAGCAATACATCATACCATCCATAAACTGAAAACCATAAACCCTTACATCAAACCATGTGCCAAAACTTCAATTTTATATAACCTCAAACATGTACCACTCATAATCCAATCATATACCAACACTACTAACAAATGCCTCTCATAATGCACCACATCATATGCCAATAAAGCCAAGCTAGATGCACCAACAATGTGCCTCAACAAATCTACCTCACATCATACTCTACAATAGATACCATACATCCAAGAGGGCATAAACCAAACCTCACAAAGTCATGCCTCAAGCATGCAACTCGACATCACTAAGATATAACCTCATAAACATATAGACATACATTTACACTCTATAACTAACTTGATGCTTCAGATATCGGACCAACAAACTTGCAGTCTCTCCTCATATCCTACAACCTAGAACAAGTATCTTCTTCCTTTCCCTTTCCACAAATCCACGCTTTCCCCTTCTACTCATCTATGGCCCACATATGTTCACACTTCTATGTGCCTGCGGCTCACGGATAACCTCTGAAACCATGTTTCATTCACTTTCTCTATAGCTACAAAACTTTCTTTCCTTCAGACCTTCATTGCCTCGGACCTACACTTTCTCAGATTTGTCAATGTATACCTACAAATAACCTTTCACAAAATAGATATTCAATAATGTTCAATAGGTAGGTA